>JAJOOR010005900.1:0-22558 GCA_036250505.1 Solanum acaule | reverse complement strand
TGGCTGAGATGCTGCACACTGTATGAAATATCCATTCTAGTGTTAGTCAAGAAATTCAGCTTCCCAACAAGCTTTCTATAAAAGAGAGGTTCTGATAAGGGAGCTCCTTCCTTGGCATGTAGTTTCACTGCAGGGTCAAGTGGAGAGTTGCAACTGCTCATACTTGCAACTTTGTAGTCTTTTAACAAGTCAAGAACAAACTTCCTTTGAGAGATAATAAGTCCATCCTCCTTGTAGAGTACTTCCATCCCAAGAAAATAGTGTAACCTTCCCAAGTCCTTAATCTTAAACTTGTCATGGAGGAAGATTTTGAGCTCTTCAATCTCAGAATCACTGGTGCCTGTTAGAATTACATCATCTACATAGACAGCAACAAAAATGCTGGAACTTTCAGACTTCTTATGGAACAAGGAATAATCATTCAATGAGTGAGTATACCCCTTTGAATACAAAGCCTCAGCCAGTTTGGCATACCACTGCCTGCTGGCTTGTTTAAGACCATACAGGGACTTGTTTAGTTTGCATACCATCCCAGGTTTGTGTACTACTAAGCCTGGGGGAACCTCCATATATACCTCTTCATGTAAATCTCCATGAAGAAATGCATTATTTACATCAAGTTGAAATATATTCCAGCCCTTCTTCACAGCTGTGGCCAGTAAAGTTCTCACAGTTGTCATCTTGATCACCGGTGAAAATGTTTCTGTATAATCAACTCCAGCTTCTTGGGTGTATCCCTTTACTACAAGTCTAGCTTTGAATCTTTCGATGGTCCCATCAGCCTTATGTTTTACTTTATAGACCCACCTACAGCCAATGACCTTCTTGCCACTAGGTAGATTAACAAGATCCCAAGTGTGATTTGTATGTAATGCCTCAAACTCCTGTGTCATGGCATGTTGCCAGGCATGGTTCATAGCAGCCTCCCCATATGAAGAAGGTTCATCATCATTACTGACATTTCTCACAAGTGATTGACTCTCAAGTGCCAAGACTTCAGGTGGTATGTGTTGGTGTTTGAAGAAGGCAGAGTTCAGGGAAATATTTGAATTTTGTAAAGGTTTAGTCATAGGTCTGGGAAGAACATAATCATGAAGGTATGTGGGTAATTTATGTGGTCTAGAGGGTCTGCATGAGACTATAGGTTCAGGATTAGAGGGTCTGCAAGAGATTGTAGGTTCAATATTAGAGGGATGAATGGTGGTAGGAGAATCAGTTACATGATTAGGTGAAGTGTGAGGTAAAGTGTCACATGCTTCAATTACATTATTTTCAACATGTTGTACAGGTTGTGACTCAATGTTAGGATGCACAATATCTATGAAAGGCACAGAATGCAAGACAGAAGGAAAAGAAGAGACATCAGGAAGAACAACAAAAGGAAAAATGCTTTCTTTAAAAACTACATCCCTGGAGATGTGTATCTTTTTAGTGGCTAGACTGAGAACTTTGTAACCTTTTGATCCAAAAGGATAACCTAGAAAGATGTGTGGCGTGGTCCTAGCTTGGAATTTGTCCCTATGAGGTTTTGGAAGAGTAGGATAACATAGGCAGCCAAATGTTCTCATGTGGGAGTAAACTGGCTTAGTGTTATATAATAGTTCATAAGGACATTTGCCTTTCATATGAGAAGTGGGGAGCCTGTTAATAATGTATGTGGCACACAATACACATTCACCCCAGTATTTAAGAGGCAATTTAGATTGAAAAAGGAGAGCCCGAGCAGTCTCTAATAAGTACTTATGTTTTCTTTCCACCACCCCATTTTGTTGTGGTGTGTAGGGACATGTTTTCTCATGGATTATTCCCTTGTTTTTAAGAAATGTTGTGGTTTCAGTATTGACAAATTCAAGCCCATTGTCAGTTCTTATGGTTTGAACACAAGTGTTGAATTGAGTTTGAATCATAAACAAGAAATTTTTGATGACTTCTAAGGTGTTACTTTTACAAGTCAACAGTTGAGTCCATGTACATCTGCTATAATCATCAACAAGAGTGACAAAATATCTATAGTTATCATGTGTCACCATATGATAGGGACCCCATAGATCTATATGTAGCAATTGAAAGATTCTGGTAGAAGTATGGGTACTGTGAGGAAAAGGTAGTCTTTCTTGCCTTGCCATTGGGCAAATATTACAAAGGAAAGGTTGTTTGGCAGAAAAATTCTCAGGTATGGACTTAATTTCTCTCATTTTCACAAAAGGTACATGTCCAAGTCTATTATGCCACAACACATTCACATCATTGCAAACATGAGTCAGAAAAGAAGCAGAAATATTAGGACTTTTATTGACTAAAACACAGTGTTGAGTACATGTACATAAAGAAGCAGGAAATGAAACAGACTTGGACTTAGAATCACATGTACTGTGTTTACATGAAGAAGTAGGGACAAAAACAAACTTAGAATTGAAAACATATTGACTTGACATGCAGTCAATAGTGGAAGTAGTTGAAGCAGCACATGCAGCACTAGGACACTTAGAACATATAAAATATAGTCCATCTTTTGCTTCACCAATGACCAGAGGCCTCTTCATTGAAGGGGCCTGCAGAATGCATGAGGATTCAGAAAAATGCACAATGCTTTTAGGTATGGATTTTGAAAGACAATTAATGGAAACAAGATTGTACTTAAAAGAAGGCACATACAACACTTCTTGTAAAATAATGTTTGATGCAAGTACCACATTACCAATTTTCACAACTTTCACCTTGTAACCATTTGGTAAAGTAATCAATAAAGGGCAAGGGAGATAAGTAATGTTTGTTAGGAAGTTATGTCAAAAGTCATATGATTGGAGGCTCCTGAGTCAAGGATCCAAGAGTCATTCTTGTTGTGAGAACATCTGCAAGATAACTTGCCAAAATCAATTGAAGAAGTACATGCTATCATACCTGCAAAATTTGCATTACCACCAGCAAAGTCCATCTGATTGGCATTGTCTTTCTCAGTCTGAAACTGTTGTAATAGCTCCACAAATTGTGTATATTGTTCTCTTGTCAATTGGGGACCTATGTCATTATGATTTCCCCTGTGCACCTCTTCCCCTGAACAACAACCACTTTGAACATCAGCCATAAGACTTTTACCCTTGTTGAACCTGGAATTCTGATTGTTAAAATTTGGATAATTGTTGTTTGTGGGTTGTTATTTGTCTGTGGGTAACCATGCAACTTATAACATTTGTCCCTGATGTGTCCTGGTCTCTCGTAGTAATCACATATAATACGAGTCCTGTTACCAATGTAGGAATTGGTCTGAGAATAGTTAGTTCTAAAATTGGTGTTGGTGTTGTTTGTAGAAGAATAATTTTACCTTGTAGACCTGGAAGTACTTGCTCCTGCCGAGCCATTTGCATTGAAATCAATAGACTCCATGACCTTCTTCCCTGAATTGCCTGCATTCAGAGCTGCAGACTCCATGAACACCTGAGTATTAGGCTTAATCTCTCTCTGTTTTTCATCCTGTACTAACAAAGAAAAAGTTTGTGCTAGGGAAGGCAATGGATTCATCATGAGGATATTCCCTTGAATTACAGTATAGACCTCATTTAATCCCATTAGGAATTGTATCAATCTCCTATCCTGCTCTGCCTTAAACACACTATCCTTAGCTCCACAAGTGCAATTACAGTTACATTGAGTTCTGATATGCAATGTGCTCAACTCTTCCCACAGCCTTTTCATCTTAGTATAGTAAGTAGTAATGTCTAAATTTCCCTGTGATAGTTCATTGATCTCACGCTGAATCTGGTATAACTTTGCACCATTAGTATGATCATATCGATCTTCCAACTCCTTCCACAATTCGAATGAATCAGAAACATATTCCACACTTTCTGCAATTTCCTTAGCCAAGGAGTTAAGAATCCAGGAAGTAACCATGTCATCACATCTTCCCCATTAACGGAATTGTGATGTTCCTGGATCGAGCCTCTTGCAATCACCATTGATAAAACCCAGTTTATTCTTAACTGACAAGACTCTGAGAACACTTCGTCTCCATGATCTATACCCTACTCCATCAAAAGGAATTTGAACTAACGAGACCTGGATTATCGGAGGGATGCATATACAAAAGGGAACTCAGATCAACGCCATTGTTGTTCACAACATTCTCAGTCGAAGAAGAATCACCCTCAATCACCATAGTGGATTCAAAACAAACAAATCACCAAGAATAAATCGATCTAAGTGAAGAGAAACAGCGGATCCAAAAACTCAAACAATCAAAGCAATCAACTTCGAAAAATCAACACAGAACCAGATCCAAAAAAAAACTCAAACTAGCAAAACGATCGAAAAATCAACACAGAACCAGAACAAGATCGAAGATGCATATACAAATCGAAATACCTCATGCTCTGATACCATGTGAAGAATACCTCATGACCATGGCTAGTCATCCATGGATGCAATTAACAAAGAGAGAGAGCAGAGAGGAAGACACATAATTGGGAGGAATCAATTAACCGATTTCCATTATGATGAGAACACACATTTATACAGAATGAGAAAAAACAAACTCTAACTAACTAGTGAGTTGACATGTTGATAGAAAGGAATCAGTAACAAACTTACTCTAACTAATTAATTGAATAGACTAACTAACTGATTAGACTAGTAAACTAACTATCATAATTAACTAACTCATAACAGGCACTTCGGTAGGGTGACGTGAAACTGCTGCTGTTTAATTTTGTGAATATATTATATTATTTGGCATTTGGTCTAGGCTAGTAGTTCATTGAAGATTCAAGATAAGTCTATATAAATTAATAAATTTGTGAAACTGAATTTCCTATTTTCAAATATGTACCAACCTCTAAGCTTATGAAAAAAAAATGTTTTACATTAGAGTAGTTGTTATTAAGTGTTTGATAAGTGTTAATCAATAATCAGTTTGCAAAAATTATAATAAAGTAACTTGCAAGCTATCATATAATAAAATTTACGGATAGTATTAAAAAAAATAAAGACGTTGTTATATAAAATATAATATAATTATTATTTAATTTTTGGCTGGCTAGCTTATTATCATATGAGTACTATGTTCTATATAAAACCATGAGCCTAATAAGCCTTCAACTTAAAATGATTCAACAAAAGTCCAAGACGGAGTGTTGAAAAAAATGTGCCTATATATACCATATATTTTAGTAATATTAGTATAAGATTTCTTTTGCATCCAAATAATTTAAAAGAGTTAAAACATTATGAGAACCTGTTTTTGACTATTATGACTTTGCTCAATAATTTGCTGAAGAATTACATAATTTCAATTATTTTTAATGCATTTTCCTTAGGTAATTATTTGTTGAGCTGTGACCACTATTTAAAAATTGCGAAAAACCACGAATAAAATTGAGGGACACAGTCGAAAAGTTGATGAATTCTTTTAGTAGAAAATTAACGAAAGTCCATCAATTTTAGGTACATATATTTATAGGCATGCATAAAATAACTAGTCGTACCACATGTGTGTTGCTAATAGAATTAGTAATCGTTTGACTATATTATCTGACTTCCTAATTTCAAGTTTTGATTTGAAATCAATGTTTCATATATGAAATTTGTACAAAATTTCGATCTCAAATTTTGTCTTCAAAGTTTAAATTTTTTTAAAAGAGATTCATCATTTTTTTAAAAAGAAAATTTATGCTCGAAATCAATATGCATGCATGGGATTATATACGTATTTCAATAATATTTTATACTTCCTCCGTCCCTTTTTATATGTCATCCCTTTCTATAAATAGTTGGTTCATAATATTTGTCATTTCATAAAATCAATGCATAAATTACCATATTGTTTCTTTTTTACCCTTGTGAGTTATTAGCCTTAAAAATATACATTTGACCAACTTTAAAAAGCTAAGTAAATGATTCATGTTCATCGGTTAATTGAAAACTTGAGTTCCAAAAAAATTAAATAAGGATAGAAGGGTAAAGTTATATCATTTCTTAATGCAAGTGTAAAGTAAAAATGTGACATATGAAAAGGGACGAAGGGAGTATAAATTATAATTATTGGAGCCTTGAAGGGTATTTTGGGACCATAAAAAGGAATCACTTGGAGAAAAATGTCAAGAGAAACATGAGTCTGGTGTAGTATTAATGTAACGATCCATTTGATCATTTTGAGTACTAGAGCTTTTTATTTCATAAAATACTTTCCGATAGATTTTAAATGGGTATTTTGGACTATTCATAACTACAATAATGCATTCAGTGGGGTAGTTTTAATAATTAATTTAATTGGTGATTAAAAAAAATAACATTAAAATTAGTAGGGGTCACTTTTATAATTGGTCTTACGTGTGCGGCGACTAAGCAGAGAAGCGTGAGGTCTTCAGGTAATCATTCATCACCTCTAATTCATATATTGGTTTATATCTTATGTGACAAACTATTTCATTCTGGGCATGGTCTTTCTACGTCCGTGTGTGTTTTCGCTTCTTTGGGTGAGTCCCTAGTAGTGGATTGTGTGTACCGATTTTGTGATTGTCCTCCTGATAGGGTGGCATCCTTGGTTAGACTTGTTCATTCTAGTTATGGAAGATTTGGTGTTGTTTGGGATAGTTGAAGTATACTAGTGATTCTACACGCACAACTTTGCTTATGAGAATTTATAGGAGAGCTACAATGAAAATTTACAGTTTTTCGATAAACTTAAGATTTATCTCATCATTGGTCTCATGTTTTGGCTATGTGTGATTGAATGTGGAGACCATGGGTCTAGTTTTGTCATTCTTAAGGTTTGTCTATAAAAGCTACTAATCTAGCATTTCGACAGTGTTGTTAGAGGTTCTGTATGCTTGGGTGTATCACTCGATGGTGGTTACTTGATCATTTCCATCTTTGGATCAGATGAGTTCGATTCTCCTAGATGATTACTTGCTGTCTAAAGATCATATATATAGCTTAAGCTCGAGGAAATATTTTGTTGTGAGGATGTAATCTTGCTATGATGGTTTGTGCATTATGAGTGTGTGGTGGCTGGTTCAGGTTCACTCCTGATTGTAGCCAATATTGATTCAGGATTGTATCATGGTTATGTTAGAAAATATTTGTCTTGATGATTGTGTCAAGGTCTAGTGGAAGAATCGATCAGTTGAAGAGTCCACTTAGGAGACTGATATACACGGAAGATATCCACTTCTTTTTATCGAGTCAAGGGTCCTTGCCTTCTTTTGATCGTTCGAGGACGAACGATGGGTAAATTAGTATCTAATGTAACGACCCATTTGGTCGTTTTGAGTATTAGAGCTTTTTATTTCATAAAATACTTTCCGATAGATTTTAAATGGGTATTTTGGACTATTCATAACTACAATAATGCATTCAGTGGGATAGTTTTAATAATTAATTTAGTTGGTGGTTAAAAAAAATAACATTAGAATTAGTAGGGGTCACTTTTATAATTGATCTTACGTGTGCGGCGACTAAGCAGAGAAGCGTGAGTTCTTCAGGTAATCATTCATCACCTCTAATTCATATATTGGTTTATATCATATTGTTTTATTATTACTATGATGTGGGTTGTAAAAGAAAATTTGATAAATTGAATTGGAAAAATCAGAAACTAAATCACGGCGTAATTGAACTTTGAGGGAATATTATTGGGATGGAATAAAGTTAAGTGCTGACAAGAGAGAGGTTAAGGTTGAGAAAAATCTAATTAGGGAGCTTCTTAGGCAGATTTTCGGTACAAGTGCTGATAGAGTTATAGTGGAAAATTAATACCAAAGTGATTTGGTATTTGATTAAGTTTAAAGGCTTGTTCTTCCTGCACAGTAAGGTCGACACGACAAATTTTAGTATGTGGAGTCGGTTGTTATTTTCTTTAGTTATCGTATTATGAATCAAGTTTTAATATATTGAGATAGGTAATTAAATATTGAGTGTAGTATATTATTTGAATACCATTAAGGTTATGCAAATTGGATCGGAGGAAATAAGACTTACCCTTAGGTTTGAACTTTAGGAAATTGATTATAGAATTAGGTGAATTTTTGGGTCTAGTCTAGGCTAGATATAGAATAATTTGAGTATTTATAGATTCGTTAACTTACAAATTATGCATATATACTTGATAGATTGGAAAGGTTTGGAGGCATTGAGGAAAGGAAAAGTATTGGAGAAGTAGCTTCCTTGACTTCGGTTCTTTGGTGGAGGTAGGTTATGGTTTATTCTATTTCGATAGTTAAACTCTTAATAGTGACTGATATGTATTGAGTGATATTGTGAAGTTCTCTATGTACTTGATTGTGTGGTTTTGTGTGGTTGTGGTTTGTGATTGGTCTGAAATCCTGAGACCGTGGAATTTATAATCTTGAACCCTCTCTATCGAAGTGATTCCTTGAATAAAGAAGGCTTGATGAAATATTGTTAATGAATTGAAAATTGGTGATAATAAATGATAAATTAATGATATTATTGGATCGGAGTGTCACGTTCCGACACGGTATAATTGGATCGGAGTGTCACGTTCCGACACGGTATAATTAAAGGAAAAAGATATTGAATTAACTTAATGTACTCAATCTCAAAGAACTCAATTCCCAAATTAGTTTGGTTTGAAGGCACGAGTCCTCATGTGTGATCTTGATATTGTTGACTGATTACGTACTTACTTTAGTGTTGTTGACACTGGTTCATGTGTTTGTTGCTTGCCACCTGCTAAGTGTCATAGTTGCTTTTATACTATTATTCATTACATATTAGTTTTTATTTTGGGTTGGCCGATAATATCTACTCGGTACATGTTTCCCTATACTGAGCCCTACTTGTGTTTTTCTTTGTTTTCTTTTTTGTGGACTACATCGAGTGTAGCAGTGACATCGACTCACCCTCAGCTCTAGCTAGTCTCCAGCACATCAGGTTCCAGGGTGAACTATTCATTCCAGCTCGTGTTGGATTCTCTTGGTCATGGCATGATGTCCTTAGTTTTCGGACATAAATAATTTTATTCATTTATTTTGGTGTCTTTAATACTCTTAGACTTAGTATTTGAAGATTAAATGTCCTTGATGTGATGACTTTCAGATTTTGGAGATAATAAGTGTTAGACTTTAGAAATTTATTTGATTGGTTACTTTAATAAGTTTTGAGCTTCCGCATTGTTGTTGTTATTCGTAGTTGAATTATTGATATATGTTGGGGTTTGGATTCCTTGGTTCTCCCACTTAGGAGGTTAAGTGTGAGTGTCACTCACGACTCATTTTGGGTCGTGACAATTAAGTATACATTTTCAAAAAAAAAAAACACATGTGGGTAAAGTTAAGAAAATAAAAAACTTTTGGTAAAAATAATAATTGTATTTGTAGCTTTTATGAATATATTATACTCTTATTTGTGCTTTTTTTTTTTTAATATAGGAAAATGGATAGATGTTCGTCAAATTTTAAAGCGCAAAACTACAGTTGAATACATATAAATAACAAAAACATTTGACCAAGGAGCACAAGTGATTAATTAGTGGCAAAATTGTTCAATGCCATGGTGAGTTTGATTTCGAATTGTTACATTTTCATTTTTAATTTCTTCAAAATAGAGGAAGTATTGAGTCCTCGATTTATTTATTTATTTACTTTTATATGTAATAAAATAAAGGGAGTGTTGAGTCCTCGATCTACTTGATTTTAGGCCTTAATTACTGACGAATGAACATCGATTTTCACCCTAATTTTGAGATTTATATTTAGTAGTGGACAACTGGTTATGTATTAAAATAATTAGTCGTACTAATACATGTGTTACTGATCGAATTAGTTGGTTAAAAATTATTATTAACGCTGTGTATTGATACGAGATCTGCATGGGATATATATATATAAACACGTGTTTTAATATAATTTTCTTAAACGCATTTCAACGGCATATTTGGTAAGCCGTGACAAGCATTCAATAACTAATATTCAGTTTAACTTGAGTTAATTCTCTGTTTGGATGAGCTAATTCTTTATTACTTATAAGTTAAAATTATAATTTTTAATTTTTAATTAATGATTTTTGATTTGGTGTTATTGTTTTTACTTAAAAATAAGTACTTAAAAGATTATACTAATCTTCTACTCGAGAAAATTCTACTAAAATTACTTTTGAATTTTTCTTCCTTTATTCAACTATCTTTTTCTCTCACTAATTAAATTTCTTGACATGTAATGTCATATAAATTTCTTGTTTTTTATGTATCTTGTAGGAAAAAATCTAAATTAATTTTTGATATACAAAGATTAAAATTTAACTATATAATTCTAAAAGTATATCAATCAAAGATATTAACTGACAAAAAATTTGCTAATGACATACTCATAACTCTAACCTGATATAAAATTGATCCAAAATTCAAAATACCACTAAGTGGTAACTGCATATGTATATATATAACTCTCTAAATAAATGTAAATACACCATAAAATCGATTCACAAATTAAATCGAACACCACTATTATAAAAAAATAGAAATAGTGCTAGTAATAATAGTTAGAGTAATAACAACTTAACTTTCCCTCCGAGAAAACCAAGGCAAGTCGTTTGTCTTTTCTGTTGTTTGGGAAATTTTCAATTAATGTCCAAACTTCAAAGCATATAATATACATGCCAAATCAATAATATATTTGGTCAAAGATTTTAAAATCAATTCATTGACTTGTTAAATCCAATGATTATCGAATATCTCCAATCAAACATAAAATAAAATAAGTTAACATTTTATTCTGCGATTATTATATTATATAGTATATACCTTACACCAAACGAATCCTTAAATTTATATAGATTAACGATCCATTTATTTGAACAATGAGAAAATTACGATTCAATATCTCTAGGTCATCAAGTTTATAGATTTTGGCCTAACTCTTAAATTATTATCGGGATTTTCTACTTTCTTCGTCTCATATTAGTTGATCACTTTTTAATTTGCATGATATTTAAGAAATCATAAATAAGAAGATAATTTTACTAATTCATCCCTTAAATTTTTTTGGGAATTTTACAAATAAATTTGAACACTTTCAAAAAGAATTAATTGCAGGTAATGTAGAAAAAAATAATTAATGTTTTTTTGATTTAGTAAGGCGGACAACTAATATGAGACACCTATTTTAATATAATGACTAACTAATATAGAACGGAGGAAGTATAATTTAAAATTGTAACATAATTAAACCGTATCATATTTTCTTTAGCCTATCCGTCACCATCATGATTCTGCCCTCTTTTAATTATATTAGTATTAGAGCCTGTTTGATATTGATACTAAAAATTGCTTTTTAGATGTGTTTTTTTAAAATAGTTTTTCAGAAAAGTGTTTTTTTTTTTAAAAAAAACAATTTGTGTTTAGTAAATTCATTGTGTTTTTGATAAGCAATTTGTGTTTGACTTATTTTTATAAAAAAAGCTTTTGAGAGTCAAATTACGAAAAAGGATAAGCATCAATGTTAATTAAATAAAATGTACATATTCAAATTTCAATCAATATTATACATAGATAAATATTGAAAAGAGGAATCTTTTTGTTATTTTTTACATATTTTTTTTAGATTCAATCTTAGCAATTATTCTTTTTTTGTTATAATACTCTAAAGTTTTAAGAAATTAAAATTAAAATCAAATAATATGTATATTAAGAAAAGAAAAATTTATTCTTTGTTACTTTTTTGGGATGGTCTAAATCTTTAATTATTATTTTTTCTCTTCTTTTTTTTTTAATCCTGCAAAAACATTGTTGTTACTTTTATTTCTAATTTTGCAAAATAATATATACAATATAAAGTATAACTAATAATATAAAAACATAAATAAAATAAAAATTTATCATATAAAAATAAAAAATAATTTTTTTGAATGAAAATTAACCAAACTTATGAGATATGTTAATTAATTAATAAGAGATGTATTGATAAATATGTATATATGTAAAAAATATTTTAGTCTTAAAAAATAATTTTCTGGCTTCTGTTTTTTTTTAAAAGCATAAATTTTTAGCTACTTCTCAACAACAGAAAAACTGTTCTGCTTCTCTTTTAAAGCAGTTTTAAAAATTTGTCAAACACTTAATTTTTTTTAAAAAATGTTTTTTTCCCAAAAAAAACACTTCTGACCTCCCAACAACAATAACCAACAAACTCTTAGTATAAGAAGGTATAATAGATCGGAAGAATAATTCAATTATTAAATTTATTTTGAAAAATAAATTTAAGATGTATTTAATGTCCTTTTCTTTTCCTTTTTCCCGTAGCTCACGTATTTGTCAGTGAAAGTTAGTGTCGACGTTTGGAACAATAATTTTATTAGATATACATTAAGGTCCCCTTCTTAAAAAAATTGTCTTGATATTTTTAAAAAGATATTTTTTATTTGTTACTTTATACCCATAGTTGGAGTAATTACCTCTATCATCCTATATCTTCATCATCAATATAAATGACAATACTCACTCACCTGATTAATTTAACGACTTAAAAATAATTACATGTATTTATTCGTATCTTATTTTTATTTGTAGGTTATTGATGATCTAATTTTACAAAACGGAGATTAGACATATCTATAGAGAGAGCAAGCAAATAACTAACGCACTTACAGAGTTTGACAAGCACCTAACTCGTTTTAACGAACATCAATCTTAGACACAATTGCGCTATATCCCTCCCTTCACAACTAGTATGTATTTATTGTTTTCAATAAGGACCGTTCTGAAATTACTATACATGACTAGTATGATCCCCAATTGTGCTTGTTCCTTTCTTCTCTAGTTCTCGTAAATAAATAATACCATATTTCTTAGCGACCTAAAAAATAACAATACATATCTCTTCATCTTTCTTTCATCCTATCTTTTCATCATCAATATATATGGTAATACTCACTCGCTTAATTAATTTAGCGACCTAAAAAATAACAATAGATATCTACTCACATCTTATTTCTGATTGCAGGTTATTGATGATCCAACTTTACAAAACAACGATCAAACACTCTATAAAGAGAGAGCAAGCAAATAACTGACGCACTAACAAAGTTTGACAAACACCTAACTCCTTTTAACAAACATCAACCTTAGACACCATTGCGCTACCCCTCCCTTCCCAACTAGTATGTATTTATTGTTTTCAATAAGTATCGTTCCGAAATTACTATATATGACTAGTACGATCCCCAATTATGCTTGTTTCTTTCTTCCCTAATTCTCGTAAATAGCTAAAATCATCTTTCTTAGCAAAAAAGAAAAAAAAAAGTGTCTGCATTCTATCATCATCATTCACCATAATAATACTTACTCAATGGCCAAACTATGTACTAGCATCTGTTTTACTTGCGTAAATTCAACTATCCGAAAAAATCTTCATAAGATATTTTATTCGAGTCAAAATCAGTCCACTTGCGCACCATTCTTTTGTTATTCACCCGGGAGTCGTTTGGTTTAAATACAAGTTATGATGAATAAGTTATACTGTGATTATTTTTTATTGACTGTCTGATTTGTTGCATTCAAAATAATATGCATTGCATAAATTTTAAGAACAAATTATTTGAGGGTTTAAAGGCTTATCGTTGTCATTTACCTATTTTATCTCGAGATAAGTTATTCGGGGATTACTACGCCATCCAAGAGGAGGGATAATTTATCCCAGTACTAATTATTAATCTCGGGATAAGTCATCCTGGATTTGCCAACCAAACAACAAATTGAGTGGCATATAGTTTAATTTCAGGACTATTTGGTGTTATTCTTCACACGAAACGACCCCAAGAGCTTGTTCGAATGGATTTTTGGCCTATAACTTATAAGTTGGAAATTTCAACTTATAACTTTTGACTTATTTTTATTATTTTGATTTAAAAATAAGTATTTATAAATACCTTTTTATTTTATTCAAACACTACAAAATGACTTAAAACCTATTTTGATTTAAAATCACTTAAAATAAGTCAATCTAAACGGTATAAGTCGGGGTTGAATGATCCAATTACCCATAGTTAAGAACAATCTCAGAATTTGTCAATCATACTTTAATTGTGTCACATGCAAAATTAGCATACAAAAAAAAAACAAAGAAAGGACCACTTCAATAATGAGCAGAAAAGAGAGAAGCAAGAAAAAAAGAAATCGACCAAACACCATAAAAATTGGGACCATCAACACACATCAAAAATACACACGTTCACCATATTATTGTATCATTTACAGAGGTAATTTGCTAAAACAAATTTAAATTATTCTTACCTATGCTAATAAAATTAATTAGTGTGATACAAATGAAGGGAATCTTATTTGTCTAGGGGACGATAGTTTTTATTTATTTATTTTTGACATGTGTCAAAATTTTATGCTGATAAAATTAATTAAGGTTTGATTGATTTTTAAGTGAGAGTTTTTAGTAATCGGATATTTATGAATTACTTTATTTACTAGAAGGGTGTAAATGGCCCCAATT
Organism: Solanum acaule; assembly: GCA_036250505.1. Lineage (NCBI taxonomy): Eukaryota > Viridiplantae > Streptophyta > Magnoliopsida > Solanales > Solanaceae > Solanum > Solanum acaule. The sequence continues at coordinate 8,105 of JAJOOR010005900.1, read as the reverse complement.
TTTAAAGGAGGGTAATAAGCTTATTTGGATTAGCTTTCGAGAGGTAAAATCGATTATTTATTTATATAAAAAGTGAGGCATTTAGTCAAGTGCTTGTAGTGAATTTTCTAAATATAATAATTGTTTTAAAAGCATTTTTTAAAAAGTTTGATTAATTTTAAAAATTGATTTTAATACATAGTTTTAAGGGAAAAAGGTTAAATATGCCCCAGAACTATCGTAAATGGTATACAGATACCCTTCGTCATACTTTTGGGACATTCATTCCCTGCCGTCTAAAAACTAGAGCATATATACCCTTGATACTAACAGACATACACATGTCATAATCTTATCCATCGACCCGACATTTATTAAATATTGAATCAACGGATAAGATTGTGCCACGTGTCCCTATTTGATCTTCCGTTAGAGTGAAGAGCATATATGCTCTAGTTTTTGGACGGCAAGGGCACCAATATCCCAAAAATATGACGAAGGGTATCTGCATACCATTTATGATAGTTCGTGATATACATTTATCCTTTTTCCCTGATTTTAAGGATAATTTTAACTCTTTTCGAAGATAGAATTAACAATTTACAACACTTATTTCAACCCATAAACCAATGAAATGATGTATGCACTCGGTATTAAAATTGTTTAAGCAAGAATCTGAAGGGATGAATCACGTGGTTGTTAGTAGCACGTGACATATGGAGATAACATACAAATAATTTAGGACCCGTTTGGCCATAGATTTTCCAAGTAATATTTAGGGAAAAATTTGGACAATTTGCCATTATTTGGCAATTTTTTTTGGCAAATATCCCAAATTCCCAAATCTCATTATTTGGGATCTTTTAAAAATTAAAATTTTACACCAAACACCATCTATAGTAGTTGTTTGCATTGTATTACATAATTTTTTACGTGAACACCAAATAGTGATGAAATATTCGATGAATATGAAAGTGATGAAAATGATGAACAATCGGCTCAGGGTAATAAAGCCATGTGCTTTGTCTACTTCACGATGTATGGAATGATGCTTGTTGCACTCACTCCAAACTACCACATTGCTCCAGTGTCATGGACACTACTCGTTATTTATTGCAACGAAGATCCAATTGACTTGTAATACAAACTTATGGTTAGTTTTGATAGTTTTTAAAACTTATGGGTAGAAATCATATTTTTCTAAAAAAAGTGAAATATGTTTCCCAAATACTATGGCCAAACACATGGTGAATTTTCACCCAAATAATATTTGCCAAGAATATTTGGAAATCTATGGCCAAACGCTAGCTTAATTCACCTTCGATTTGCTAAAGGTAGTACTGGATAATTTATTGAGAAAATTTTAGAAATGCCAAACATAATAGACATAATAAGGTTATATAACTATACTTTCGATAATGTCGCTTTATAGCTGTTGTTTATTTCTGTCGGTATGTATATTTCGCTTGCAAATATACAAATAGGATAAGTATATACAAATTCTGTATTTATACATTTAATAATTTTTTAAAAAAAATTGTTTGTATATTTCACTTGCCAATATACAAACAAGGTAATTTATTATTAGTTTTTCATAAATCGCTTTCAAATAGCTAGGGTAAGCATACGCAAAATTCTAAATTTTTACAATTAGAACTGAATTATACCAATTCTGGATTTATACAAATCAAATGAATTATACAAATCAGGCTAATAGCAAGAAGCTATAGATGCAAATTAAAATTTCCTAAACAATAGCTCTAACATTTAGTATGATTTAAATGTATGTTATTCTACACAGAGTTTCCTATATTCAGTGTCACTAGACATTTTTACGCATGTCACAGATCAATACAATTTAAATACATCATCATTTTAGAGAAGGTTGGATGATAAAAGCTTGATTTTATGTTCATGTAAATCTAATGAACTTTGTCCATATTTTGTACATAAAGTTTCAATTTTGAATTCGTCCCGAATATCTTTTGAGAAGGAATTTAGTTCTTGTATCCATTTTTGTGTCTACTCCCATTAATCCAATTTACCAGTCAACATGACTAAGTAAAACTTGAACAAGCCCTTCTCTTTTTTCCTATCAAACAATATAACACTCCCTTTTTTAAAAATAAAATAAAATAATAAATAACATTTTGTCCCTAAACAAGAAAAAATAAAAACAAACAAAACTAATTTCTACTACAACCCTTTAGCTCTAAAGAAGAAATTTAAAAGACAGGGGAAAATTAAAAAAAAAAAAGACAAAAGAAAAAAAATGAGGAGGTAGCTAAGTAGTTGAGGTATATTACAAAGTATTTGGACATCTAAAGTATGGGTGTTAAATTTAGTTGGACAAAATCTGGACAGGTTAATATATGCTAATTTAATAAATAGGTAAACTATTAATCCGGTCAATTTTCTTTTTAGACGAAAAATAGACTAAATGATGGACCATAATATAATGTGTCCAACTCTTATTAAGATTTGTTTTTTTTATATATAATTTATTTTATTTAATTATAAAATAAAAACTAATAAAACCCAAAAACTTTATTCAAGAAATTGATTTTGAAAAGATTTCTAAAGCTAAGTGGTTTTTTATTTCATGCAAAAGATGAACGTATAATGTATTAATTTCTTACCTCATTTTTCTAAAAATGAGTTACATGAAATTACTCATTTGCATGCAATACATGCGGTAATACCCTCTGTTTCAATATGTTTAAAAAAGAAGGGCTCTTTCAATTTTTTAACAACTCTTTAATTTTAACTTTTAACATGACATTTTTAATATCATAAGATTAAAAAATATTTTAAAACGTGATATATATGACTACAATAATAAAAAGTTTTTTTACTCTTTTAAAATGTGTGCCCAGTCAAAATAGACCAAGATTAAAATTGAAGGAAGTATGTCTTTTAGTTGATTATTTCACCGTTTAGAAAAATACACAAATTGATACTCCCTCTGTCCCAATTTATGTGACACGTTTCTTTTTTTGAGAATCAAACAATTTAAGTTTGACTAAGAATTTGCTCATAGAATCTTCAAAAAATTTAAAATGAAATTTACATATTTGTAAACTAGGTAAAAAGTACTATAAGTCACAATAATTAATAATTCAAAATATTTAAAAGATATATAAAAAAATTTATGATAAAAAAAATATTATTTGAATCTCAAAATCTGAAATGTATCACATAAATTGAGACAGAGAGTAATAATTATGGTCATCTTTTACATTTTAAATATACATTCAATAATCTTATTTATTTTTGATGGATGAATTAAGATAAGGGGAATTAGTGCCCCTTTCAAAAAAGGGAAAGTGGAAATTAATTTTCAAGCTCAAAAGATTAAAAGGGTTAAGTGAGATTTACTCAAACTAAAACGAAGATAGTAATAAAAAATATATTTTTCTAAAAAGGGGAGATAGTATTAATTAGTAATATACCGTATATTTCCTCCATTCCTATGTATATGTCATCATTTTAGATTTTACGTTTGTCTATTCTATTCTTATTTATTTATTTTTGCACTCAAATTTTCAATCAATGAATATAAATTAATTTAACCAAAGAAAATTAATTATTTACTTAGTTTTTATATATTGTTTAAATATATATTTTTAAGACTAATAACTCACAAGGGTAAAATAGGAAAAATATTATAGTTTATGTATTAATTTTATAAAATAATAAATATTATGGACCAATTATTTATAATAAGAATAACATATAAACAATAAAAAAATAAAAAAAATTCAATTTTTGAATAAATTATATGGAACGTAAGTACATGACAATAAATTTAACGATACAATATTATTAATCGTCCAAGCAAACTGCAAATAGCAGAGGGGCGAACAACACGCGGTGGGCGTGTCCCCAAATTGTAGCGCGCCAACCGCTCTCTATAAATACATTTCCTCAACTTTCGCTTCTCCACACAAACCATCACTGCTTAATACACAATATACTTTCTCTCATTTCTCAGTTTTTTTTCTTCTTTTCAAAACTCCGGTGTTCCTACCGGAAAATCAACTAAATTTACAATGGACGTTCGCCGGCGACCTGTTAAGCCTCTATACACATCTAAAGATGCTTCCGCCGGCGAACCTCTGAAGCAACAAGAAGTTTCTTCTCCTAAAGCATCTGATGCGCTTCCACTCCCATTGTACCTAACCAATGGGTTGTTTTTCACCATGTTTTTCTCTGTTATGTATTTTCTTCTCGTAAGGTGGCGTGAGAAGATCCGTAATTCTATTCCTCTTCATGTGGTTACCCTTTCTGAATTGTTAGCTATGGTGTCATTGATTGCTTCCGTTATATATCTTTTGGGTTTCTTTGGGATTGGGTTTGTTCAGTCGTTTGTGTCCAGGTCGAATAGTGATTCATGGGATATTGAGGATGAGAATGCTGAGGAGGTTATTATTGAGGAAGATAGTCGCCGTGGACCATGTGCTGCTGCCACTACTCTTGGCTGCGTTGTCCCTCCACCACCTGTTCGAAAAATTGCCCCAATGGTTCCACAGCAACCTGCTAAGGTAGCTTTGTCCCAAACGGAGAAGCCTGCGCCAATAATTATGCCAGCATTATCGGAAGATGACGAGGAGATTATACAATCTGTTATTCAGGGTAAAACACCATCATATTCGTTGGAATCAAAGCTTGGTGATTGTATGAGAGCTGCTTCTATTCGAAAAGAGGCGTTACAGAGGATTACAGGGAAGTCATTGGAAGGGCTCCCATTGGAAGGATTTGACTATGAGTCTATTCTTGGACAGTGCTGTGAGATGCCCGTAGGATATGTGCAAATACCGGTGGGTATTGCAGGGCCTTTGTTGCTTGATGGGAGAGAGTACTCAGTGCCAATGGCAACTACAGAAGGATGTTTAGTGGCTAGCACCAACAGGGGTTGCAAAGCTATCTTTGTCTCTGGTGGCGCCGACAGCGTTTTGCTCAGAGATGGGATGACAAGAGCTCCGGTTGTCCGGTTCGCCACCGCCAAAAGAGCCGCTGAGTTGAAATTCTTCGTTGAGGATCCCCTCAACTTTGAGACTCTTTCTCTTATGTTCAACAAGTAAGTCCTTCTCTTATTTTTCTTCTCATGCTTACGTATATTCTTATTATTTCCTTTACGATAAATAGCTGTTCGTAGTTGGTGAGTTTTTTTCTTTCCGTCAGCTCCCGCCTTTTTGCTTCCTTGTGACTCGAAACCAAAACCTAAAGGATGGTAGTATGCTTACCATTTTAGCAACCCGTTATTGGTGAGAGTTAGCATGAAACAATTAAGACAGAACATTTAAGTTTTGCTTCTCTCTTAATTCTATATGTTCTGTTACAAATTCTTTATTCACCCGCAAAGAGAAAAGAAATGATTTGTAATTTCTAGTACCCTAATTGAAAGTTTATGTTAAAAGTTGTACATGTCATGTGCATTTTATTCAATATTATGTTTTCAAATTTTAAAATTTGTTTCTGTAATGTAAATTTTTGCAGATCAAGCAGATTTGCTCGATTACAGGGCATTCAATGTGCTATAGCTGGTAAAAATCTGTATATGAGATTTAGCTGTAGCACTGGTGATGCAATGGGAATGAACATGGTATCCAAAGGTGTCCAGAACGTTCTGGATTACCTTCAGAGTGAATATCCAGACATGGACGTCATCGGCATATCTGGTATTCCATCTATCTGTTAATTTATTGTTTTTTTTTTTTTCCTAACTTGATGCTAGAGATGTTTATTTAATTGGGAATCATGTGAAATATTGACAGGGAACTTTTGTTCGGATAAGAAGCCAGCAGCTGTTAACTGGATTGAAGGTAGAGGAAAATCAGTAGTTTGCGAGGCAATAATCAAGGAGGAGGTAGTGAAGAAAGTGTTGAAAACTGAGGTTGCTGCTCTTGTGGAGCTGAACATGCTTAAAAACCTTACAGGGTCAGCCATGGCTGGTGCCCTTGGTGGCTTCAATGCTCATGCCAGCAACATCGTCTCTGCTGTATATTTGGCCACTGGCCAAGACCCTGCTCAAAATGTTGAGAGTTCTCACTGCATTACTATGATGGAGGCTGTAAATGATGGCAAGGACCTCCATGTTTCAGTAACTATGCCTTCTATTGAGGTATACATCCAACATGCGCTTTATTACTCTCTCCGTTGCATATTATTTATCAATTTAGAAAATCAAGATAAAATTAGTTACATTTTACCGTTACAATTAAAATTTTGAAAGTATAATGATATTTGTAAAGTTTCAAAAGAATTTCTATAGTAGTAATGATTTCTTAATGGACGTTTAGAGGTGAAAGTGAACAACTAATATGAAACGGTGACTATAGTTGAAGAGACGGTGCTAGGTTTTAACGAAGTGCTTGCAGGCTTTGATTTCAACAGATCTCTATTTTAATAGTAGTAGAATAAGTCCAGATGAAATATTGACATGTAGCATCCTTCACATTTAATGAGTGAGACCCTGTCATTGAAGTGGGGTGTGTAGTAGGCAGGTTAGGTCATGCCAGAAATAGTAATAATGTCCTCAGACCATCATTAAGTGGCATGCTAAGGAAGGGACAAACTTGCACATGTTTTATACACATATTTTTTTATGCCTAATTTTTACTGTCTTATACTGTATGTATGTATGTATGTATGAATTTCAGGTTGGTACAGTGGGTGGTGGAACTCAACTTGCATCACAGTCAGCTTGCTTGAACTTACTAGGAGTTAAAGGTGCAAACAGAGATGCACCAGGTTCAAATGCAAGACTCTTGGCCACAATAGTAGCTGGTTCTGTTCTTGCTGGTGAGCTATCTCTCATGTCAGCTATCTCTGCTGGCCAACTGGTTAAAAGTCACATGAAATATAATAGATCTATCAAAGATATTTCCCAAGTAATCACTTCCTCTTAGTGCCTATGAGGATTAATTAGCCCCCCATCACCGCCTCTACTATTTCTATATTCCAATAAAAAATAGGAATAAAATTTTCACAATTAGGGAGATCTAGAAGCAGAAGAAGTAATTTGAACCAAATAAGATCTTCTTTTATGAAAAAAGTTGTTTATTAATAATGTGGGGAAGAAAAAGACAAGTTGGAATGTGTTGTATGTATTCTCTCTATGAAGCCATGTGAGGGTGTAGGGTCTCTTTGTTTCTGCAAATATATTTAGTGAACATCTCTGAAGATGTTAGGTGGGAAGTTACCAGTGTCCAGTGGGGGTTAAACTTGTAATTTACTCTCTTCTCAACACTTGCCAACGAAGATGATCCATCTTTTCTGTTGTATTGTTTGTAATTTAGGGAGTGTAATGGCATTTTAATATTTACTCAGAAACTCTGCTTTTGTATATGATTTGTCTTTCTTTATTCAATCATTTTTGTTTGTTTACTCTGGATCTATGTGCCTAAGCACGTTTAAAGTTGATGGATCTGTCATGTTCATGTGAAGATTAGTTGTATTTAGGGTCCTGAAATCACCACTACTACTATTTAATTAACTAAAAATTATTCTAATTCACAATTATGGATCCAAGTCAGAAGATAATTTAAGACAGAATCATTTAGGCTATTCTTGGTTTATATTCGCATTGCCTGGATCTTGTTTAAAATATTCTAAAAGACGCGGAATGAGATTCATTTTACCTGGACAATGAACAAAACAATGTGCTATTCTCGTAAACTATGACTTTATTTCAGTTTCTGACTCTCATATGGTCACTCAACGACTAGTTCAATTAAAAAGTTACTCAATTATTTTGTTGACTCCCATCACTTGACACAAGTTATCATTTTAAGTTGTTTCTATATATTTGTATTATGATTCTTTTTTTTTTTACAAAAAATAATTAACAACCGCTTTGTTTTGCTCTAGATGATTATATTGAAAATTTAGATTTGCGCAGTGGATTTTTAATAACTAATTATTACTTTGATGAAATATCATAAATTCAGATCTGCACAGTGGATTCTTAATTAATTAATTAATTGTACTGCTGTCTTGTTTCATTTTATTTAGATCCTATACTAGAAATAAATGTTTCATTTTAGCAAATCAACAAAGAGTTTTTACTTGAGTAGTAGATGTCAAATTGCTGCTGATGATGAGAGGGGGGGGGGGGGGGGGGG
>JAJOOR010005899.1:0-39506 GCA_036250505.1 Solanum acaule | reverse complement strand
CCCCCCCCCCCCCCCCCCCCCCCCCCCCCCCCCCCCCCCCCCCCCCCCCCCCCCCCCCCCCCCCAGAGAGAAGAGAAGTAAATTATATTTGTTTATGGATAATTGTATATACTATATATATAATTAGTATGTATATGTATCAGGGAATACAATTATATCATTATATTATTGTATCAAGTTTAAGTGTATTAACGAAATGCAATTTATATTTTAAAAAAAATACAATTATATCAATGTTGTATTTCGTAATAAATTGCATTTGTATGCATATGTTGTCATGTGTATTTTTATTGTTGTCTTGTGTGTTTGTATTTTGTATTATTGATTGTTGTATTTGCATTTTGTCTCGCTTAAAAGAATCTGTATAATTGACAATTGTTATTTGTATTTGTATCATTGATGTTAACATTTGTATTTGATTGTTAATATTTTCCTTTTTTAGAGTCAAACTATAAGAACTTTGACTAATATTTTACGATATATTTTTTCATCATATTGATATGCGAAAAATTGCAATTTATAATTTTTTTTGTATAGTTTTTGAATATCTAATTTTTTTTATTAAAATATCAAATTAATGTAATCTAATTTAATTTTAAAAATTAGTCAAATTGACTTTCGAAAAACAAAATATGACAAATAAAAATAGATAAACAGAGTAATTAAACATGCCCCATATTAAATATTTTAAGCTAAAGGTCGATCATTTGTGTACTTTGACCCAAACTGAAATAGTTGCACTGGTCACTTTTTTGTTGAGGAGAAATAACTCATCATCATGTGGACCTAATGAAATAATGTGGGAACAAAATGATGTATGCAGTGGGCTCTAGTCTCTACACCTTCGCAAAATTAGAAGGAAAAATTATATAAATTAGAAATACTTCATTATTATCCATACTTTTAAAAAAACGTCTATCTTATCATTAATTAAGAATTATCTTATTATATATTGAAAAAAATACACTTAAGTACAATTATTTTTACTATCAAACACACTAAAATAGGAAGAGAGGCGAGTGGGAGTCCTTATGTATTCTAGATACATGCGAATCACATCAGATAAATGCATTTGGTGTGATTCGCATCATCGCATGTATCTGGGATACCATATATATAGAAAAGTGACAAGAGAGATTTGTTGTATATCACAAATATGTGCGAAACCATTTGAATTTTTTAGATTTTTCCTTTCATCCTTAATTTTTGGTTATTAACTTAGGATAATTTTATTAGAAAAAAAAAAACTATACATATTGATGTTACACTTTAATTATCAACCTAATCTTCTGTACATGTTCTTTTTTCTTCTTCTTCTTCTTTGCAATGGAGGTGGTTAATTAATTAATTTGATTGTAAGTTGTTAGATTTCTTATTTTTATCCTAATTAAGTGCATTAACTGCAAGCTGATGTTTTATAGTATGTTCTAGTTTTGGTTTTTTTAGAAGCAAAGGAATTCATTTATGAATTGAATTGTAAATGTACATTAAACAACTTTTATTTGTAGTGCGAGGGGCTAAGTTGAGTATTGGTTGTTATTTTCCTCAAGAACATTATTGGTTTGATCTTTAAATTTTAAAATATCGGAAGAAAAAAAATCACCAAAGCAAAACATTTAACATCACACCGGAGTCATTCTAATACCATTTGTAACGATCCAGCCCGCTAGTAATATTGTCCGTTTATATTTAGGTCTGCATGACTTTAAAACGCATCGCTAGTAGGTAAAGTTTACTTATTTATATACCCAATATTTCTTCTGTATTTTATTAATGTGGGATTTCTTATTTTAATCTAGGCTATCACAACAAGTTTCTCTAATAAAATCTCCCTGAGCAAAGAAATGAAAAATCTAATTAAAGTATGAGCTGTTTTGTTCAACCATTTAAAACCATACATAAAATCAACATAATCAAATATATTTAAGAGCATTCAAGTATCTTCACACGTAATTTCTACTAATAATAACGAACGTTTTCTTGTGAGTGACTCCCAATATATTCGTCTCCAAAGTGCGTGTACTCAAGAGATGTTGAACGAAGTGTGAAAGATTAACAATTCAATTGTGGGGTCTGACCAAGACCAAAAATACATTTGCATTATCATCATTTTAATTTTTGGAGAAAATGGTCAGAACTATCTCTGTATTATTTGAAATATATAAAGTCTGTTTTAATCATTTGATAATAAATAGCCGATAAGTTTGAAATATTATAATTTAACTTTATAAATAAATAGTGACAAAATTCCTGTGTTATGAAATGGTTGATGTGTTTGTGCAATTAGACAGAATTCACTATCATATATATTATTTTCTTCGTCTTATTTTATGTGGCAGTTTTTACATTTTGAAATTCAAATAAATCTAATTTTGATAGTAAGTTTTTTATAGATCTTTCAAATATTTTAGATTATCAATTATTGTGATATATAATTATTATTTTTACATAGTTTACAAATATATAAATTTCATTCAAAAAAATTGAAAATTTCATTCGCAAAGTTCCGGTCAAACTTAAATTGTTTGAGTATCGAAAAATGAAAGTATCACATAAATTGAGACAGATGGAGTATTATTATTATTTATACTTTCAAAATAATACGTATTTTATCACTAATTAAGAGTTTTCTATCACATATTGAGGAAGATACATCTAGATATATGCATTTTTACAACCATATACATTAAAATAGGGAGAGAAGCTAGCGAGATAGGAGGGAGAAGAGTGAGTTAGTCATGTAGATATATGTGAATCACACTAGGTACATACTAAATACATGTATCTGTATGTATTTGGTGTGATTCGAATGTATCTGATATCGTAAAGGAGAATTGTTATGTATCACAAATACATGTGAATCCACTTGAATACACAGTATCTTAAACAAATTACACTTAATTTTGACTTTATATATCCGAAGATACATGTATCTGAACATATTTGAACAACCAAAATCTAATAAAATTTTTGATTTTGCAAACTAGAGTGTATCTAAGTAATAACTCCTAAATTAATGAAATTTATGTAAGTTTTCCTAAATAAAAATATATTAATAATTCACTTTTATTAAAAAGGAGGAACAGTGAATACAACATGAACAAGAAGTTAGGAATTCTGTTTTTGAGAATTGGAAAGAATTATTAATTAGTATTTTATTTATTTCAATTTATTTATCCTTTTTTTCCTAATTTGCTTTAAAATGATTATACTTTTTTTATAATTTTTTAATTTCAAATTTTCAATCATAAAATTAAAAATATATTGAAATAAATAAAATACTAATTAATAATTCTTTCTAATTCTCAAAAATTAATATATTTTTAATTTAAAACTAAGAGATTCAATAAGTTTCTTTAATTTAATTTGATGTCCCTTCGCTTTCGTTTCAATTTCAACGAGGAGTGAAGGACAAAACTTAGATGACCATTAAAATTCTAAGGGGTTGTTTGGTAAGGAAAAAGTTACCCAGATTAATTATTTTTCATAAATTATTCCATTAGTATAAATAGTAAAATAAATAATTTCAGGACCATCTAATTACTCCTATCAAACACAGAACAAAATAATTCTACATTTTATTTTTACGATGATTATACCTTATATCTCGCTCCAAACAATTCGTAAAGATGCGTAAAAGAGCTTCTTCACTTCTTTCCTAAAAAGGGCAAATACATCAAGTCCCTATTCTATATCCTACTTCAAATTAATCATTGTACTCTCATCTTTTATTTCACTCAATTATTAGTATTATTAGCACTTTCACCATATGATAATCTTTAGCTTATTCATCTTCTACTATTAAACTCCTCTTCTTTCTTGAGAAAAAATAAATTGCTATACCAAATGTTAATGGTGATGCTGAGGAACCATTCAAGAAAAGCAGTGAGCAGCAAACAGAGTCCCATGGCAGCTGACAACAAGTCCTTTTCTTCTCCAAGATTCTTCAATGGTTTTTTAACCAGAAGCTTATCTGATGTTCTTGTTGACTATGAAATTAGCCCAAAATCCATTCTTGATAGCAAACAAATCTTCAATCTTGGTAACCCTTTTGGATATGAAAGAAACTCATCATATGCAAATTATGAAGACAAAAAGGGTTCATCAACTTTAGAAGGTATTAAACTTGCTCTGCTAGACCCTATTGAGAATGAAGAAAACATTAACAGTACTAGCAAAATGGTTGTGTTTGGAACAGAGCTTAAAGATTTTGGTATCAAGACTAAGGATTCTCATGTGTTGGCATTTGGGAATGTTAAAGAAGATAAAGATACATCAAAGGGTGGATTGACTTTGAGGGAAATGGAAAGTTTAGAGGACTATACATGTGTGATTACTCATGGTCCTAATCCCAAAAAAACTCATATCTTTGATAATTGTGTTGTTGAAAGTTGCTCTGTTTTGGGGAAGTTGTCTGATTGTTCATGCTAATCAAGATTTGTCACTCATGTGAAGCTGATATTGAAGAGCCCAAAACAAATGGTACATGTAGTTGGTCATTTGGTTGTGTATAATTTATAAAATTTTATCTAAGGTTTATAAAATTTTATAATTTTAAAAGTTTTATGAAGGCAGTTAAGGATGTACTTAGTTTTTTTTTTTTTTGTTAAGATTGGATTGGTGTGAAGTATAGGGCTTATTTAGTCTATGCTTTGCAAGTTTGCATAGGACAAAAGATCGAAAAGAATGCATTGGATGGATGTCCGAGCATTGAGAAGGAAGAAGGCCATGGGAAGATATCATCTGTGATCCATGGATCTCCAGTCAAAAAATCGTATCTAAGTTCCGTGGTTAATCTGCTCTTTTTGGACTTTTACATTTTCTAAATTATAGGTTTATATATTTGTAATTTTAATAGATTTATATACACTATTTTAGAGTTTGTGTGAAAAATACTAGATTCATTTGTGTCACAACTCTATATCTGCCTCTCGTTTGATTGTTGTTTTATTATAGTAGCACTCTAAATTATTCTTTTTGTTTCAATTCATTTGCATTACTTTTCTTTTTAATTTATTTTTAAAAGAATATTTTTTACCAACTTTTTATATAGCATATTTAAAATCATAAGAATAAAAGAACATTTTAATACATTTTATATATTTTTAATTTAAGATCACAAAATTTTAAATATTTCTTTATTTTTTAAAACTCTGTATAAATTAAAATCAAATAAATAAATTAAAAGGGAGAAAGTAAAAAAAAAAATGTAATGATCAAGTTAAAGAGAAATTTCCTTTAATTTGAATGATGATTTTTGGACTAGCGAGACTTTTCCATATTTATTTTTAACTTGAGGAGATAGAACTTTGGCATCTTATCTAAAATATTGATTATAGTCGTGAACGAATTGAAATGGTGACTCTATTATTTTGTTTTAATTACTCCTGGCTTGTTGCTACAAGAAAAGGACTAGCCAATCCTAAATATTTTCCTAAAAGGAAAGACTATTTATGGTAAGAAATTCAAGATAAACAATACCCAACAATTGATTAGTGAAAAAATATCGAATAAGGAACAAGGACTTACATATGGTGTTTATTGAACTTAAAAAGGCCTACGATAAAGTCCCGAGGAAAGTCCTCTAAAGATGTTTAAAGGCTAAAAATGTATAGGTGGCTTACATTAGGACGATAAAAAGTATGTATTACAAAGATAAAACATGGGTTACAATGGTGTGAGGAGACTCGGACTACTTTTCAGTGATTGCACCAGGGATCAGCCCTTAGCCCGCTCTTATTTGTCTTGCTGATGAATGAATTGATACGGTCCATTCAAGATAAGGTGCCTTGATGTATGTTATTTGAGGATAGCATAGTATTGATTAATGAGATCAACAACAAAGTTAATGCTAGGTTGGAGCCTGGAGGTGTGGAGAAAAACTCTGAAATCTCAAGGGTTCGGATTAAGCAGGACCAAAACAAAGTATTTAGAGTGCAAATTCAGTGATTAGATGCATGAGGAAGGCATATAAGTGAGGCTTGACGCAAGATATATTCCTACGAGAGATAGTTTCAAATAACTTGGATCTATAATCAAAGAAAGTGGGGATATCGATGATGATAAATCACACATCGTATTGATGGCGTCAATGAAGTGGAGACTTGCATTCAGAGTCTTGTGTGATAAAAATTTACCACCAAAACTTAAAAGGTAAGTTCTATATGGTGGTAGTTAGACCGACTTTGTTGTATGTGACGGAGTGTTGGTCAGTCAAGAACTCTCATGTTCAGAAGATGCATGTTGCAGAGGACATGACCTAAGATAGGAACGTGTGAAAGGCGCGTACTAGGGTAGAAAGTCAGTAAATATTGGAGTGTTGTCTTGCTTTTCTAGGGTTAGGCTTGTTGGTGTTTGTCATTGTACTAGCCGTATTATTATTGTGTTTCTTTCCTTTGATATCTATCATCATCTATTGTTTATTGAGTTTCGACTATTACACTATTTTATTCCTCTTATTCCTTTCTTATAGGCTTTGCACTACTTTTTTTTTAGTTGCTATGATTTTTTCACTATTTTCTTCCTCTTTGAACTTTGGCAAAATTTCTAATTGAGCACTGCTTAGACATTTCAATACTATTCTTCATATATTCATTATTATTAGTGATTATTACTTTCATCAAGTCGCACATCTTTTTTTTTTACTTAAATAAACTATAAAAAGAAAATTGTCCAATAAACCTGGTCAACAATGAGATTGAAGATTTTGGATAAGGTAGAAAAGAATACATGATATCTACTCTCCTATTAAAGAAAAAAAAACAGTTAGGTGATAGATGATGTATGACAATATCTTTTTGGATTTTTCATCTTTTTGACGTGTCCATTGATCATTAGAAATAATTATTCTGATCCATTTCTCTCACATCAAATCATACTGCTTCTTTGAACCCAAAAAACAAAATTTTAATTAACTAATTAACGTCAATTCACCGAAAAAGATCCCGACTAGGTTTTAATTTAAATAAAAATTAATTAAATTATTTAAAGAAATTAATAAAATAAAAATATTACTTGATAACAAATTAAAATAAAACACTTAGATCGTTTGGTAGAGTGTATAAAAATAATATAAAATAGAGTGTATTAATAATGATTGCATTAGTAGTGCTTACATTAGTAATGCGTGCATTAGATATGCAAGTATTATTTCTTATACATTATTTGATTTGATGTATTAGAAATAATAAATCTTGCATAATTACTACTATTAAAGAATATATGTTTACAAAATTACCCTTCACACTTTATTTATTTGTACACTTCCTTTGCAACAAAGTTCTATGCTAAAACATCAAAAAAGATTTCTTTGCTAAAACACTTCACCTTTTTTAAAAAAAAAAATATTAAATAGTTGTACTTTTGCATCAAAATATTGTGTGAAAGTTGGCAAATAATTTTTTATCAAATTTATTATCACAATAGTAAATTTTTTGATTAAATTATATTGCAATTAGACTTTAAAAAAGATACTTAAAAGACCATAAAGTCTATTAAAACACCAACAAATTAAAAGACACCGAAAAGCAAATCAAAATAAAAATAAAAATTTATGACAACAAAGAAAATGAAAAGGCTTTAAAGGTAGTTTTGTAATTATTTGATCTAATGCAAGTGTTAAAATGCTATGTATTACTAATACCTAGAATTCTTTGGTATTAGTAATACACAATAGAGTGTATAACTAATGCATGGCATGAAAAAGTGTACCAAACAAGGTACTACTAATACACACCTAATGCATGCATTATATTTCCTAATACATTCTATCAAACGACCCCTTCTGGTTGCTAGTAATTGTGGTAATGGTAATAGTTATTCTTAGTGGCTTGTAATGATGATGATTATTATGACGACGGAGGTGCATGGTGACTGTCATAATAATGGTGATTGGTAGTGGATGTGATAGTTATAATGGTTAAGTTGATTGATGTTGGTAGTATTGATGGTATGGATGAAGAATGTGTGGTGGTTAATGTGTTTATGGTAGTTGGCAGCAGTACTAGTTATGATGAAGGGGTGATTGATAGTAGAAATTGGCCATACTAATGGTAGTGGCGGTGGTAGTAGTGGGTGATCGAAGAATGTTTGGTACTAGCTGGTAGCGGTGCTAGATATGATGACGTAGTTGGTTCAAAGTAGAGATTGACAGTAGTAGTGGTAGTGGTTGACAGTGATGGTAGAGGTGACGACAGCTAACAATGGATATAATTATAATGACGAATAAAAAATATGCGGTAGCAGCTGACAGTAGTAGTTAGCAACAGAGGTGATTGTGATGATAGAGGTGGTTGGTGGTAGACGACGATAATGGTAGTTGACAACAGTGGTGATGGTGGTGGTGACCAGAGTCGTCAAAATGGGTTTTAGCCTATGGGGACGGCCCAACCCTATCCGTGATTGGGGTAGGGTTGGGATATGATTTTTCAAGCCCATTTAAAATTAGGGCTTATAAGCCCGACCCATATAAGCCCTTGGCCCTTGAGGCTTGATCGGGGTTGGGCCGGGTCAGCCCATGGGCCACTTTTTATTCAAAAGTAATTTATAATAATCTAAGTAGTATATAATCTAATAATTTGAATACACGCTATGTTGTAATATTATGAATCTTCGTATCCAGATACATACATCTCAAAATGTATGGACTCAAAATTAAATTAATTTGTTCTAGATACACTCTATCAAAGTAGATTCGCACGTATCTAGAATACATATACAAATCTCGCGCCCTCACCTCCCTCCCATCTTGCCTGTCACTCTCTTATCTCACTCACATATCTGATATGTTTGATACATGCTAATTACACTAAATTTTTGCTAGTATTATTGAAACAACACCATTGTTTGTCATATTTAATTTGAAAATCTTCTCATTTTCTTGATGTTATAAAATTACAAGTTCGAAAATAAAAAAAAAAGGCCTAGCCCGCCCAGCCCTTCTAGGGTTGGATTGGGTTGAGCATTTTCAAGTCCTACCAAATGAAGGGCCTGCCCACCCTGGCCCTTCAAATTACTTGGCCCACGAGGCTTGGTCCGGGTGGAACTGGGCCACCCCTTTTTGACAGCTCTAGTGGTGACAAAGGTGGTCAGTTGAATTAAGAAACCAGGCAAAGTGGGCAATGCTAATATGTAGCAGTATGTCCAACAGTAACAGCTCCGTCACAATCATTCAATGAGCTTCCAGCTAGTTAACTTATGAAAATGCTAAATTGCAATCTAACAGGCTGTCCTTTCCCAAAATCAAAGATAACATTTTCAATTCAATTGAAAAAAGCCATAGCATAAACTACACCCTGGAAAGGTACAATCTGGGAAAGCCAATAACAAAAGCAACTACCACTGTCTATATTACCAAGGCTAACCTTGTAACCATAACATTGGTCCCTTCATACAAACGCAAAAGTAGACTTAACAGAACACAGATCAAAACACAAGACAACCATGGCATGGTACCAGTTTTGCAAGTAATACGAGAAAATCCCTACTAAAGACGCAACGAAATGAGACATAATGCTACCAACTGTAAAACATGGAGAACAGCCTCTTCAACAATCTTCTTCCTACTCCAAACAAGGTCCTGTAGACAATAAAACAGCAAACATAATTTATAAGTAAGAGACACAGCAAGAGTACGATACAGAACTGAAGATCATTCTAAAAAAGAACAAGAAAGTCCCTTTATAAAAGAGAAATGGCTTACCTTGTCAACAGCCAGGTATGATCAACGATCTCCAGAGGCAAATGAAACTTTTAGCAGAGAAACGAGAGGAACAACCACTAAGGAGAACTAATTAGACTCATAGGAGGAATGCTCAGTAGGCAACTTACCTAGGAGCGGGAGTAGAAAAGGATACAAGTAACTTTTACGTCCCACTTTACCAATTTTCATTCCAAAAAACAGAAAATGGTGAAGGGGAAAACAACTTTGTGAGGAGGAAAGTATGAGTTAAATCCTATTCAAGGTTTAACGAAAAACAAAAAACAAGAACACAGATGAAATGAACACTGACCAGCCAATTCAGGCATCAAGTTTGTAAGGAGTAAGGGGTACCTAATACTCTATACAGTAGAGGATTTGATATTAAATTGCAAAGAAGGATCCTAAATTCAAGAGCAGAGGGCCAAGAATTTGGTCAGTGTATAAAACAAAAGTCTGAAAGATAGCTGTCCACCTAATCTAATCAGAGCTCTAGTATATGTACAATATGTTTGACAAACACAGAAGCTAACTGACTATGAAGAGAGAAAAAGGAAAACAACCTATTAAGAAGAGTATAATCAAGAACCGAGAATTCAACATCACAGGTAATGTGATGATCGGCAAGAGCATCAAAGATCATTGAGCAACCAATCCTGCGGACTCAGCAAAGAACTGCCATTTGCTGAATACTGCAATAGCTTCTTCTGTCCATTGACCTCCACTAGAACATAACTCCACATTGTTGTACCACTACTAAATTTAACCACGTCTGCACATAAGACTAATCAACTTCAAATCAACCCTGAAATGTTGATCTACCCACCATTGTTTAACCAGCCCACTGTAACAACTATTGTAGCCCTTCGACCATTGAACCAAAGCTGCTCTCCACCACAACAAAACCTAACCAACTATCACCAATCAAGCTAAAGACTGATTTATTAACCTATATACAATCAACTAAAAAGATACTTGCAAACTAGATAACTGCCTTATTTATTCTTTACTAGCCCCTCCCCAAGCATCCCTCAATCCATAATTTCAAGATTGAGAATGCGACGGAGAGTCTGTGTCGCAGAGTCAGTACAGTCCGATAAAACTCCTGGAGATGGGCTGCGCTCCCGGGTCGGGGATGCTGGTGCAGATTTAGCAAAGGGAGGCAAATCAATGCCAAAGGGTGAAGTAGTAGGCAGGTCAAGGGAAACCGTCCTTTTAGGCTTAACAGAAAATTTGGGGATTGGCAAAGAACTAGGTGGAGGTGAGTTTGAGTAAGCTGGACCAGCCCAAAGTTCAGAATAAGCAAATTCATCATTCAAAGACCCCTCCTTTCTCGAATCACCACCCAGTTTGATGTCAATAGGTATTGAAACTGCACTACTATGGGCTGATTTTTTCGACTTCTTTTGACCTTCAGAGTGAGATTTACCCTGGATTGACGATGGGGGTGATGGTGTTTTGGAACAAAACGAGGATGAATAACCCTTTTTAGTGACTGGTGTGGAGCAGGCCTTTAACGGGGTAGGAAGTATACCGGCACCTGATTCAAAATTCCGGCAATTTATCTCTTTGAACCCTACAGAAGGAGGTGACCCAAAGGATCCAAATCGAATAGGAGCTTGACCCCTAGTTCTATCATAGTAGTGATTCTTATGCTGAGAAACAACAACAAGTGTCTCCATTTCTAAATTAAACAATAACGATTCAACTCACTACTTTATCCCAAAAAAACTGAAGATCTATCAAGCAAGTACAAAAAGAGTCCGTTTTGGGTTTTACAAATCTCTACAAATCACAGATCTTATCTTCTCCAAAATCACATCAAACAACAGTTCAGTAAATCCAAACAATCCTCCCTTGAACATACACTTATCAGCGATAACCACTTCACTCTTCAGTTTCTTCAGATCTATCAGTACAAAACAACAAAAATCGAAAAAACTAATAAGCAATCACGAAAATACAATCAACCCATAAGCTAAAACCAAAAACCCATGATGAAAAAGCTCATAAAATTCAGTAATCAACAAAACTAAAACACAAGATTTACCTTATAAATCCCAGAAAATTGAAGAACCAGGTCCTTTCCAGTGCAATTTTGTTAGAGATTTATCTTATCTTAAAACCCTAATCTTCTATATTTACTCTTTATAATTGGTCAGTAGTACTAAATTTGGTATGGGAGCTTGTGCTGCTCTTCGTATATCACAACTCCATTGGAACTTGCTTCAGCCACTGATCTTTTTGAAACGTTAATAGAATCTGCGGATTCCAAATACCTATTAGCCCTATTTAAATTTCCATCACACGTCCGGTCCTACTATTACAGAATTACCCTCCAAGGATGAGTTAAATAACAAAATGCCATTACCTTTATATTTACATTTATATATATTTATCATTGGTAGTTCAACTATTCATTTTCATGATTGAATTAGTTCACCAACTTTGAATTATTTTTAATTATATTATTATGGTCTCCGAACAATTGGTGCGCACCATAACTATTTTGTTAAATATTTATTAAAGCATAATTATAGAATAATTGTCTATTTTAAATTATAATTTTACGAAATGTTTACATTAACTTAATATTTTATTGATTAAATGTATCTCGTGATAATATTTTTATAATTCTTAATTGAATTTACAAAAATATGAAATGGAAAGAATTTTTTTACTTTTTATAACTTTTCTTAATCTCATATATGACGCATTGAAGGCTTAAAATGGAAAAATAATTAAAACATTTGGCCATTTGAAGCACAAAGATAATGAGTGCAACAACGTATTCACATAATTAAGTGGTACTTTTGATCTGTCAATATAATTTACTGTTCATTGTGTTCATACAATGCACCTTTGATATATTAATGAATTTCACTAATCAATGTGTTCATACAATGCACCTTTATCCCTCAATATAATTATATTATTGACAAGTAATATATATTATATAATAAATGAGAAGATTAATCAAAGACAAATTTAAATTTTTAGTTTTTTAAGCGTGAAACAGGTCGTGGCCTAAAGTAATGAGAAATATTCTATCAATCTAAGCGTGAAAAATGTTATGGCTCCAATCGTGATTATGATTGTGATCGGTAAAAAAAATTCAAATAGTATTAGTCATCATGCACCAAATAATATTCTTTAGCACCCAACAATGTAAAAAAAAAATATGAAAATTATGAATTGATTCAAAATAAATAAAAAATAATATATTATCGATGTTAAAAAAAAGGCACTGAGCAAAAGCACACGGCTATGTATATGGTGCATCAAATGTAATGTTGCACTTAACATTATGCAAGATAGTAAGAATTTTAAACCTCTATCTGTTGAAGAATTTAAACAAAGACGTGTTTGGTCAAAATGATAAGAGGTAGTTAAATTAAAATTAATGTTAAACTCGAGATTTTTATTCAATATTCCAAATACGTGATGGTGTAAAATTAATTGGATATTTATCTGGAAAAAAATTCTTCAATCACGATTTCTAGAAGAAAGGTTAATATTGATGTCCAATAAATCCGTTCAAATGATAATCCAACAGATTTATTCAACAAATCTTGACCAACTTCACCTCATTAAAAGATGGTATTTAGAATTGGGATGCGGAAACTTGGACAACTAAATCGTAGTCTTCATCGAGAGAGTAAAATAGCGTTATACTCTTTTTTCTCAATCAAAATTTTTTCCATTACATTTTCCTGGTAAGATTTTTAATGAGGCAACTAGTAAATGTGTATTACTAGATACATATACTCTTTTTCCTTCACTTTTCTCACTAATTGTTTTCCTAGTAAGATTTTAATGAGACACATTATCTATTAATAAGTATCTAAGGGGGAGTGTTACACTTAATTAGAGATGTGTATTTATTACGTCTACAAGCAGCTTTACAAATAGGTTCCTATAAACAAGTTACAAGCAGATTTTTATAAGCAGCTTTGTAATCAACTTCCTATAAGCAGTTTCTATTCTTCTATAAATAAGAAGTCATTTCAGTTCATCTCTACGTCAATTAGAAGTTTAAGCATATAGTCTCTCTATATACTTTTCTTCAGTGCATTTACTGTAGTTTTTATGTAAAAGATTAAAATATGTCATTAAATTTTAAGAAAAAGTTTATTTATATCATTAGTTAAAAATTTGGCTCATCTTATTATTTTCGTTTGAAAAATGACATATTTATATTATTATTTATTAACTAAAATGACATAAATGAGCTACATGAGGCCATGAGTTGTGAACAAGTTGAGGAAGAGCCCGTTATGCGGGGGTGACAATGACCAGGCAAGAGGAAGAATGGGGTTGGTGCATAGAGCCTTACAAGTGGCCGATAAAATGGGGCCATGAGTTGTGGACAGATAAACATGAAAAAGAGAAAAAAAAAAAGGGTGTGTGGGGGTTGTTACATGCATATTTGTCGGTTGATTAGGGAAAAGTAGGTGGAGTCTTGCTTTGTGAATTGGGCTTCTTTTCTTTCATGCCTTAAAAAGTTTATTATGCCAACCAATTTGAGACATTTGTATGTCAAAAAAATCTTCACTTTAACTTTAATCAATTTGATCCAAAGCTTTGATTACACAATTTTGAAGACAATCCTTAGATTAGTTATGGTGAATTAACTATGTTTTAAGAATTAGTTATTTTGATTGTTTGATTTGTCATGTTAATAATAATATGTATAGCATAATTTTTAAGAAGATTTTATTTGTTTATAAAAGTATATTCACCTTATTTAGTAAAACATAAAGGTTTACGTAACCTTAGAGCTATTTTCATTTTGATACTATTAAGGGTCGTTTGCATTAAGTATGTTGTTGTTGTAAGGATTGTTTGGTTGGAAACAAATTGTTTATGAATTGATTATCTCGTGATAAGCTATTTCAGAATAAGTTATTCCATCACTATAACCAGGGGCGGACCCACGTGTTGTCTAGGGGGTTCACCCGAACCCTCTCGATAAAAAATTACACTGTATATATAAGGTGAATTTTCTGAATTTATGTGGATATATATATTTTGAACCCCTTTAATGACAAGGTGAAGGAGATAGCCCAGCAGCAGCTCCCTTCAATATTAAGCCTGACGTCCAAGGATTGAATCCCTGGGTTAGCGTTTTGTTTTTTAGTTTTTCACTTTCAGTTTTTTTTTTTTTTTAAAGTTCCAGTTCCGATTTTCATGCTTTTTTTAGTTTTTTTTTTAAATAAAAAGTGCTAAAATATGGTGTTAAACCCAAAAAATTCAAGGGTCTCATACTCTCATTCCTAAAAGCTAATAACTTTTTCACTTTCCAAATCCCTAAATCACTTTCTTGTTCTTCCCCAACACTCAAAACTCGAATATTAAAATCATCTCCCATAATATTCTATTGTTGATTTGACATATTTTAAAGGGCTAACTTTTTGTTTCACTGTAATCACTTATGTTAATTTCGGATTTCTTATAACGAAACTAACTTTTTGTACCTATAAACTATATACTATTACTTCCTTGAAAAAAAAAATTGTTGGCTTATTTACACGTTTATACTTTTATTTTTCGAACCCCCTGAACGAAAATCCTGGGTCCGCCACTGACTATAACATAAATGATGAGATAAATAATCTAAGGTTTACTTAAGTTAATACATCCAATCAAACCCAAGATAAAATAATTCTGCATTTTATGTATAAATTATTATATATTATACTTTACATTAAACAACTTCTTATTCTACCATCTGAAATCAGTGGCGTAGCTACATGGTTGTCAGGGTGTCTTCGTCGAAAAAAATATTATATGTACAAGTAAAATGATACACATAATGATTCAATTATATATTTTGGACATTCTTAACACAACAAATTGTTATAACTTAGTTATTTCAGATGCTTGGAATGATGTAGTGCTTAGTTATTTGAATGGATAACTTACCTCAATATTTATTATTAATCCTCATATAATTTATTCAAGATTAGTAACAAGCTAAGGAACAAGACAATATTTAATTTTTATATCAGAATTATCTATGTTTATTTTTCCATGAAGTAAGAAAACCACGTGCATACAAAGTAATTACTTTTTAAAATCGCACAACTTGTACTAATATTTCTTTTCAGAGGCTTTCCTCAGAGCGTTATAATTATAACTTTTTTTTTATGATTTATATATTACATTTATAACTTATCTTTTTACAAAATAAATTAATTTATATTATAATAATATGTTAATCTATTTATTATTAACATGGAAAAATAATAGTTGAATAATTTTCCCTTTCTAATCACAAATTAAAAGAGTATTTTCTAACATACTCTATAGAACTTTTCGTGATGCTTGTCTCCATATTTTTATATCTTCTTGAATTGTAAGGTGCTTGCTATGGTATTTAATAATCGGTACAAATATTAGTTGATGATAAGAAGGACTAATATGTATATAGAGATTGATTATGAAATAAATGGTGATTTTACTTTAAAGATTATCGTGATTTTTTTTTTGTTCTTATGTTTCTCAAATAATTATTATAGTATTTTTTTATATATTATTGATAATTTATTTGTAGAATTATTAAAAAATTTACTTTTGATTACTTTCTTAATAATAAAATTATAAAAATTGAATATACATAACATATACATCATGTAGCTCTATAAAACTCATGCTCTGTGTTTGGAATTTACGCTTATATTACTTAAAAGGCCTTGTCTTTTAAATACTACACTTTCTTCTTAATAAAATATACATTTGAAGGGATCTAATTTAGTAAGTGAAGATTGAATTGGCTCATCTCCGTTTATATCTTCTCTCCATCTCCTCAAGTGTATATTTAAATAAGTGATACTTGTCATATTTAAAATTTATAGGTCTAGATTAAATTAATTTTACAAACCTCTTAACCATAGTTAGAAAATAAATTAGGAATTTTTTTTACTAATTTTAATAAGAAAAATATCATCTTTCACTAATTTTGACTCCTCATTAATATCATTATTATGATATATGTTTTATATCTCTATTAATATCATTTTCCCTAATCTAAAATTAAGACTAACCTTCGTTTTTTTTATATCTGACCAAAGAAAGGCAGCAAAATAATTAAGAAAAAACAAAAAGAGACCAATTTAATGTTTAAACAGAAAATATTCTAAAATATTTTACAAATACTATTATACAATATCTTCTTTCTCTCCATTTTTTTTTTCATTTCTGGCATAATTTATTTGCCAAATACTTATTTTTTTACTCAATAAAAATATCTTCTTCTTTTTTTAATCAAAGGTAGCTTATAGGATTTTAATGGAAAATATAATGTTATTTGTTAAAAGTAAATTAGAAAATAGATCTAAAATTTGTTTTTTTTAATACCAAAATTTTAGAGATTATCTCGAGTTATTTTTGTGTATTTTGTATCTTTTATGTATTTTTTTATATTAAGGATATTCATGATTTCAATTGATTAAATTTTTAAATAAAAATAAAATTATATCAAAAAGAAATAAAAAAGTATAATTAAAGTGATGATATAAATGAGGAGCCAAAATTAAGGGAAGATGAAAATTTTCTTATCAAAGTTGGTGAGTTTTTTTCCTAATTTGTTTTTTAACTATGATTATGAGGCTTGTTAAATTAATTTTAGATAAGACAAGTGTCACTTATCTAAGTACTCCCTTCATTCCATATTAAGTTAATTTTTGAAGTGTTTCACACCCTTTAAGAAAAGTAGATTAAGACATAAATTAAATCTAGTTTTCCATTTTTACCCTTATTAATTATTGTCAAATTTATGATTAAAATAACTAAATATTAATTAATCACTAATTCCAATACTAACTAATAAAGGGTAAAATTAGAAGAACACTCTAAAAGTAGTCTTGAAAATTGAACGATTAAGTTAATTTGAAAAATGAAAAATGCCTCAAAAATTAACTTAATATGAAATGGAAGGAGTATGAACTTTGAGAAAATAAAGAGAAAAGAGAAAGTGTAATGAAGATGACCCAAATCCGTGAAAGTTTTGGATAAATATTATAGATGAATTTTTAATAGACATAACGAATAATTACTTGGGGTTTTAAAGTTGTACCAATATTTAGCTAATAACACTATTTGTTATACGTCATTGTGTGTTGTATTCAGCTTTTAAAAGATTCTCAAAAAAGTAGTTAAACAAAGAGTTAAAAAACAAAAGCACCAAAATAAGGAGTCAATTCCCTAAATGGTCACACAAGTTTAGGGAATTGTTTTAAAATATCATTTATATTTTATTTAGGATAAAAATATCACTCAACTATCGCTATTTTCCTCCGAATATGCTTGACACTTCAAAAGCATCACTCTCTCCTAGTTGGCATGACATGTCATTATAGTCTCTCTTTTTAAATAATAGACTTATTTAATTTATCAAATTCATTTAACTAAAATAATGATTTTATTATTTTCTAAAAAATATATATTAGTTTATAAGAAGAAAATTTCATACTTAATAATCTTTTATCATAATTTTTTTTTATGCTATGAAGAATAGTTTTTTAAAATTAACAATGTCATCATTTTGAATAATTGTAAACAAATATATTCAAAAAATATTGATATATAAATCACTTATGAATGTCAACTTACATCAATGAATCATATATTATATAATGGATCAATAATATTAAAGGTCAATTAACTATTAAAAAATAATTAATTGGGTGCTTTGAAATCCATATATACTCAATATCTTTTTTTTATAAAGAAAATAGAAAGTGAATAATATTTATATTAGAAAATAAATTGATCTTTATTTATCAGTATATTAATCTCATATTATATGTATATTATTGAATTAAAATAGGCAATTCAATTACTTATTATTTGTATTTCATGAATTTGGGAGAGATAAGAATATATATATTGGTGTTTAATTGTATGAGAAGTTAAAATATAATATATTATAGAATACAAGAATAAAAATAAAAATTAAATTAAAAAAAGTTAAATAATAATTTCTCTTTCTTACCGACTTTTTTGTCAACCATACAAATCTATTTGAATACTTTTAT
Source organism: Solanum acaule (assembly GCA_036250505.1). NCBI lineage: Eukaryota > Viridiplantae > Streptophyta > Magnoliopsida > Solanales > Solanaceae > Solanum > Solanum acaule. The sequence goes on along the minus strand of JAJOOR010005899.1, from coordinate 20,771 downwards.
GAAAAAAATTGCTTAAAATTTTCAAATAATTTACTTAGAAATTTTAAAAATTATCAGGTAATAATTGCATAAAGAAGTTTTTTCGTTGAATTTTGTTTGGTAAAAATATATAAAGGAATTAGATTTTTTATTTTTTATTTTTTATAATCTTCATAAATTCTCATGCAATTTATATATTAGTTTTGTAGAGACATAAGTTTGATGAATTAATAGGTCTATTATTTTTTTAAATGATGATTTAATGACATGACATATCAACTAGAATAGAAGGAGCCTTTTGAGGTATTTAGTATTTATTTATTTTTGGATAAAAAATATAATATTATTCACTTTCTATTTTATTTTAAAAAAATATTGTAAGAATGAATTTCAAAATACACATTTAATATTATTGTAATAGTTAATTGACTTTTAATATTATTGATTCATTATACAATTTATAATTAATTGATGAAAGTTAGCATTCATGAGTGATTTGTATATCAATATGTTTTTTGAATGTATATGTTTATAGGTATTCAAAATTGATGATATTATAGTACGTTTTAAAAACCTATTCTTCATAACATAAAAAAATAAAAAGTTTAATTATGATAAAAGATTCTTAAGTATGAAAATTTATTCTTAATAAACTAATATTTTTTTAAAAAAAATAATATGATCATTATTTTAGTTAAATGAGTTTAATCAATTAAATTAGATTATTATTAAAAAAAAAGACTTTAATGACATGTCATGCCAACTAGGAGAGAGTGAGGCTTTTTGAAGTGTTAAATATATTTGGAGGAAAATAGTGATAATAATTGAGTGATATTTTGGTCCTAAATGAAACATAAATGATATTTCAAGGCAATTTTCTAAACTTGGGTGACCATTTAGGGAATTGACTCCCAAAATAAGTATAACATTTCTTCATTTTATATTATTTTCATTCTCTCAAGGGAAAAAAACAGAAAATCTAAAGAACATGAGTTTTCGTTTGTTTTTTATTTTGTTAGTGAGACACCTTGTTTGGAGGATTGTTACGTATCATTGCATAATGTATAAATTATAATATATTGTTGCATAATATATATGGATAATTATTGTATTTAAAGAGATTATATTATTTTTCATCATTATATAAATTATAATATCATATATAAAAAAATCTAAAGAATTTATAGTATTATTATATATATAAAAAAGATACGAGATATAATTATAATTGTATAAAAAAAGGTAGATAAGTGATAAAAATAAATTAAAAAATAATTAGATAAAAAAAAGGAACGAGAAAAAGAAGATAACGACATAATCTGGATTTACATATGCGTAGAGCTTATTTGGAGGAAATGCTTCACATATTTTTTTCATACTCAAGACACGAAATTAAAACTTTTGATGGTCGTTGGGATGTTCTTATCTGGGTGTATGTATAAACCTATATATACCTTGTCAGGGTGATACAAGGACATGCATGAAAATAATATCATGCAAAAAAAGAAAAGGAAGTCGTCAAGAAATAGGATGAAATTTTCCACACATTAGAAAAAGAATCTAGAATCAGTCTTTGTTTTGTTTCCTCTTAAAGACTTTGTCAATTTACTTTCTTTGACTTTTTTATAAGAAAAAATTCATATGATATTTGGTATTTGAAACGATCCGTTTCCGTCGTTATAGAAAAGCCAATGGGGAAAGAATTGGGGCCAAAAGACTTTTGAGTAGTAACTTTGGATTTCCCAACCTAGTCCAGATTTGGACGAAATCAGAGTTGTTAAGGTGTAGGGAAATATGGTAATAATTGGGTAACTTATTTATGATTTTGATTACATGAGTGGTTAGATAAGTCGTTAAGGAATCTGTACGACCTTACGGAATTGAATTCGGGTGAGTAGAACTCTCAGAATCGATCTTAGCATGAACGGTATTTTTTTAGCGGCGTTGGTTAAAGGTGTGTTGTGAAATGGGGGTCTTGGAATTATTAAAATAGCTCATTGGTTCCGTGCAAGCCGCTGGGGCGGGATTTATGTCGCCAGGGCGGGGCCGTTGTAGCAGGGTGAGGACCGTTGTGGAGGGTCCGACGCGACTTAAGGTCGTAAATAAACCCCAAAACGTCTTTATTCTGCACTTTTCGACTTTGAGAGCTAAGGAACAACCCCAGACGAGTTCTTGACCGTTTTTCACCATTCTTGAGGCTAAAGGTAAGGTTTTAACTCCCCGAATCAGTTTTTCGATCCGTAGAACGTAGTTTCTTGGGTAATTATCATTGGGGAAAGTTTTTGATCTGAAGTTAATGGTGGAAAAAACCCTAATTTGGGTATTGGGATCTTGGGTTGGCTTAGGGTTGATAATGTTGATTATAATCCGGTAATTAGGCTTCGTTTATTGATCCTTGCATTAATTGTATGTTTTTAGACCACGAACAAGCGGGAGGAATCCAAAAAGGGAAGATTCAAGTGCCTTAGGGGATTCAAGCTTGGATTCGAGGTAGGTGATGGTTGTGATTTCATGTTGGTGTGATATATATTTGTAATTGCTCATATAATGCATGTATGTATGTGAATGTTGCATTATTGATCACCTTAATCGTAAATGAGGATAATTGAATAATTGTATGCCATGAATCACTTCTTATTGTATGATTGTGAGAATATACATTGTGATTGTGATTGTGGTATCGGGTGTTGCGTTCTGACACACTAACTTGGATCGATTGTCACGTTCCGGCATAAACATGGGATCGATTGCCATGTTCCAACATAAACATGGGATAGGTTGTCACGTTCCGGCATAAACATTGGATCGGGTACCACGTTTCGGCATGCTAACAGTTTGGGTGTGGGTTCTGTGAGAGGACTATTGAATTGTGTTGTGTATCTATTTGTGATGATTACGTTCATATGTAATGATGATTGATATTGGAAGACGGTATGTTGCTCTAAATTGATAACCAATGTGTATTATTGAATACGTGTGATGTTACATTGATCCTGAAAAAATGACTAATATTGTATATGTTCGGTATATGCATGTTTTATAATGATGTGGTTACTTGCATGTGTTTCACTTATTGGGATATCCGCGTGATCCTACCAGTACACTGTGGTTGTGTACTGATACTGCACTTGCTTGTTCTTTGTTGAGTACAGGGCATCTTCAGGCGGCTATTGATAGACCTTAGCTAGGTGGCTAGTGAGCGTGACCGGATTCAAGGGTGAGCCAGTTCTTTCAGGCTGCCATGGATATTTCTTGTTTAAGTTCACTCTTTTCGGACTCAGACTTTTCTTTAAGGTGTTGTGCCCCTTGTTCTTAGACTTGTCGTTAGTAGAGTTTTGGTACAATGACTTTCAGGTTCTAGGGGTTGAATTTCCGAATTAGTTTGATTAGTTGTTTGTTTAAACCTTGGAGTTTATGGGGACTCCATTTTATTGGCATTTAAACTTGCTTCCGTATCTTTAAATGCCTTAGTGTTCATAAAATTTGTTAGTTGGGCAATAGTTTTGGTTCTCCCACCGGAGGGTTAGTGTGGGTGTCACTCACGACGGTCTGGATCGTGACAGTATTCGTATTAAAGTTCAGTTAATTTGAATTCACGTATTGTACGACTTATTTTTTGATACAACATTCCTAACAAGATTTCTTTTATGTTCAGAGTTGATCCTCTAATTAAGAGTAGAGAGATTTAACCATTCCATCGTAACTCAAATTAGTTGATGATGTTGTTGTTTTTTTTACTTTTTTTTTTTTGGTATGATGTCTTTTCATTTCTCTGTCAATTAACTTTTGTGGCCGAAAGGGAGAATTCCCAATTTAACACTCAACACTATGCTCATGCCAAATGCCTATTATCAAACCTTTTCCTAAAAGTCTCCATTAAGTCATATCTTGTATTGTTGACAAGCCCACTACCTTCCGTTTTCTTTAATTTTTTCATCTTTAATAATTAGAAGTTTTAAATACGAGTCTTTGACTTTAGAATAAAATAGGTGATTCGTCAGGATACTTTATGGTGATTGTCAAGATACTTGGAAAAATAATCTCTAGGCTAGAAATTGAAAGCACGCGACTCATAATAATTGTCAAGATACTTTATGGTGATTTGTGAAGATTTTTAAACTTGTGTACTTAATAGACAACTACATTTTGTTAAAGGATGGTAAAAAGTTTTATATTGATGGTTAATGAGATGAGGGGACTTCTTCTAAAGTTTCGGTAATCCTTTTTCATTTGAGCTAGCTTTTGAGATGTGAGTTAGGTCCAAGACCTGATTTAATACATTTGAATCTATAATCTTTAATTACTTTTTCTTATATTTATAATTTAAAAATAAAAATAAAAATTCCGTCTGGTAAGTTATTAGTACTTTCCGAGTTGTTGCTCGTTGTCAAGAATGATTCTTTGAATTATTCATGATAACACATAATCTTAAATAAATCCATTATTGTATATAGTGCTTAATAAATAATACTTTTTTTTATTTTTTTATTTTTATTATATTGCTCTTTGTTAGCAACATAGTAGACATGATAATTAGTGATAACATGTCTCTTTTTTTTCTTTTTCCCTTTTTTCCCGTTAAAGGAATTGAAAAAAAAAAACAGCTTGAATTATACTATATTTGGGAAAATGATAAAGTAAACACTTGACTTCATGAGGAAAATGTGTCTTATTGTAGAGTGTCTCTTCATCTTTGTTTTATATGCTTCTTTACTATTTTTGGATTCAAAGTCCAACAAAATTCACATGTTGTGGCGATGTGGGGATAGTATATTAAAAACCCTTCTTAAATTATGTATGCTTTAATAATTTCATATTAAATTTTGGGATATGTTTGTAAAGCCGCCTGAACAATTATAATATTTTTTTTAGAACTCAAATTATATTGAATCCAGAAATATATGAACCTTAATTGAGGGTAGAAGAAAGAAGAAGAAACATGAGGAGGAAGAGGCTGATGTGCATGTATATATATTGACTATTCTCGTCAAAAAATGTAGTGCACTGGATGAAGTTGCTTCTTCAATTTTTTTTCTTAAATACATCTTCGTCATATGGTGGTTTGTCCCTTATATTTATATCAAAATTGTTTACATAGGAATAGGACTACTTAATTATCCTTAACACCTTAATGAGTACTAGTACAAAAAAAAGAAAATAGAAAATGTATCTTTTATCCAGTAAAAGTTTGCAATAAAACAGGATAAGGATACGCTTCCACAATTTTAAAATGATTTCTTTTGTGAATATGTCTAATAGATATCATATGAAGCAGATCCAAAAAAATCAAGTCCTTTCACCAGAGATCTCATATTCGAGTCTTATATATGAAAACATTTTTAGTAGGAACGTTACCCTCCGAATGGGGCCTTATCCATGTGAATCCGAATTGGTCGGATGCTGGTACTGGGAGAAAAAAAAATGTTGACTACTAACTTGATTAAGACTAACCAATTATTTGACTCGAGGACTTCTAACTAATTACACTTGTAAGATGAAGATGTGTACAAAAATTATTATGCCCCTAGACTTAATATGAAACTTTGTTGAGTCCTTTAGTCAATAAGTCTACTGGTTAAATCTCCTGTTGGAATGTACTTGTGACTGATCCTTTGAGTTATTTTTTATTTTATAAAATGACAAGCAGTATCAATATGTTTATCTATCAAATTGGATTCAAAACAAGAAAAACCCCAGCCCCCGCTCTTTTCTTTCCCTCTCTATGGCGATTTGAATATCAACCATGGCTGCTTCGCCCTCTCCCCAGCCTCTGGCTGTGAGAGAGACAAACGTCAACCTTAATACAGAAGCACCCTATGCAGCGATCCTTAAACCACAACAAACGATCCAAAACCTGTTAAAAATCGTACTAATTAAAGCCCATTGAGTTTATTCATGGAGAACCCACTGTGAGATTTACGATGGAAGAAAGAGAGTAGTTTAGTAGGGAAGAAGGTTTACATCAAGCCGTGATTATCAAATTTGCTTATGGAAAATCGGTGTTATCCGAGTTGCGAAAGCTTTTGCCAAAACAATTTGATGTTAAAGGAAATTGTAATATTGGACAACTTGATTTTTGTCACCTTTTGATTAGGTTTGATTTATATGAGGACTTTGACATGTTCTATCAAATTCTTATGGATATTTTAAGTTTGATGGTGAAGAGTATTTCTTCAGAATTTTTCTGTGGACGCCATCATTCAACCGTAAAAAGGAAACACCTAAAGCCTGGGTATGAATTTTATTGCCAGAGTTACCTACAGATCTCTTTGCGAGGAGATCCTTATTATCGATTGCGACAGCAGCAAGAAAGCCTATTGCGGTGGATAAAGCAACACAAGATCGAACCAGGCCAAGTACTGCTAGGGTTAAGATAATCCTAGACTTATTAGATAAGCATCCAAATCGTGTAAGACTACAGTTTATGGAGAAAGAATCAGGTAAAATTATTGAACATTATCAGAAAATTGTCTATGATAATCTTCCACTGTATTGCACTCATTGTAAACATCAAGGACATGGAGAAAATAAATGTCGCTTGTTGATGAGGAAAACAGTGTCTCAAGGTGATCGATTAGGTGATGAAGTTGGGCGAGATTTTGCACTTATGCAGCCTAATTCCGAGGCTAACAATACGGAACAATTAAAGGGAGATGCACATGATTTTTTGAATGATAAGAGAGTTGGGCAAAAAGATATTGAAAAACCTGTAGGTGATCAAAATATTGGGTAGCAATTAGTTGAGAAAATTAATTCGAACAAGGTTAATTCTTTGGCTATTTATGCAGAGGTAACAGGTGGAAATCAAATAGCCAAGCCTACTGAAATTAGAACTTCAGAACTAAATGTCTCTATTGTAGCGACAACAGAGAATCAAATTTTTGTTCCCAGTAGAGAGATAGTGCAACACCAAATGAATGTTTCGGGTGGCTGCAATAATAAAAAAGGTGTGGTTATTGGAGATATAGTTGATCATGTTAGAGTTAAAGAGCACAATGGTGAAACAATTGCAAAAGCTTTGGTCACAGCATCGCAAGGCGATTCTGGGCAGCAACTAAATGGCAATGGTGTTGGAAATCAAAGCGTTACTGATGCGAGGCTTAATATTGAAATTACCGCAGCTTCAAAACCTATTGACTTGCAAGCTGAAAATTCCACTAGAGAAGAGAAAGCATCTGGAAATTGGATTGTGATTGCACACAAAAATTCAGTTGGTAGTCGTATTGGTTCCTTGACAAGTCGAAGTAATTCTTCAAGTCAGGAAAAAGGCACGACTGAGTGCGTTGATCCTAATTTAACTTTACCAACTCCAAATGTGTTTGAACCATTGTATGGAGAAAGGTATGTCATCTTTCTCTCATGTTAAATCGACAAATGATTTGATTATCTCTAAGGAAAAACAAGGAGAGATAAGTGTTTCTAGGTGGGTTGATTTGGTTGATGAAGAAGAACAAGTTTCGCCACCTCCTTTGAATAGCAAATTAAGCCCAGAGGCTCCAATATTTGTTCCTAAAAGTGTGATCGCAAAGAAGAATAAGTCAGGAGCCTTAGCATCAGAAATTAGCCAATGTATTGATTTGGGAGAGGAATTCTTTGAAGAGGATGAAGAAGATAATATGTTATATATATGTTTTGATAAAGTGGCTAGGGATGGGGATGTTTCACCTAGGCAACAAAGAAGTGGAAGCAACAAAAGCACAAAAAAGACACATGGAAGACAACATAGTTGGGATGGTAAGGTGACTGAGGAATTTGTTCCAAGGCACCTACCTATGCGACTGGCAAAGCAGAATCATATGATAGTTTCAACAACTTCGACAAGATCTAATAAGTCCAAGAAGAAGTGATGAACTATCAAGTGTTATTGGACGGATATGAAGAAGAAGACAGACATGAGAAAAATACTTCAGGTTACTCTAGATGGGCAAACTATCTTTTTTAGTTCATACATATATAAAAAGAAGTTTGAGGTTGATAGCTCAACCTTCTTCTTGACGTATATATTTGCATTATTTAATTATCTTCATTTGTCAAATCATCATAAAGTGTATAATAAACTATGTGATGATCATAGAATACTTAGTTTTGGCTAGCTCTTAATTTCTTCATGCTTGTTAATTAGTAGAGGTTTGTTACCTCATTAGGATTGGTAAGATAAGGCCTAGCCCCCTTGCTTGTACTTATTCACGTTGAGGATTTTATCTTATTATTAATTTTAAAAAAAGAGTTATCTATCAAAAAAATAAATATATCAATATGTTTCAATCGTTCTCATAAATTAATTCCCTAAAAAGTATTTTAGCTCCCTAGATCTTTCTTTTTAAATTCTTGTTTCTATTTCTTTTGGTTTCTTCAATTGTTTCGAGCTTCTCTAGTAACGAGCATGTCATCTATATAGATCACCATAATAACTATTCATGTTGATGCTTTCTCAATTTAAAAAGAATGATCAAATTCACTATGTTTGAACTATATGATAGTTTCAGGTAAATCTCATTACACAAGTTATCTTGTAGAAAATAATTATACACATTTATTTGATGTATATATATGCTACTTATTTGTACTTTACCTTATAGATCTATTTACAATCTATTGATATTTTCCATTCAGGTAGAGATACAACTTTATAACTTATGTTGATCAAGGTAAAAATTCAGTTCAAAACCTACAAGGTACTACATAACTTAGTTTCTACGGAACTTATATCTAGAGAGATAAGAAAAAGTTAATTTTAAAACTCACAAGTTATGTCGTTAGAGACATAACTTATACCAAATTTATGCCGGGTGATTTAAGTACTATACAATTTATGTCGGTTAATTATTTAATTTCTACAAAATTTATAGGCAAAAAAATTTTAAACTTATGTTTAGTGAAATTAAGTCATAAATAATAATACATTGACCCACAATTTTTTATTAAATGAACAATAGAAAAATAATTTAAAGACCACCCCAAAATAAAGGCCATGCATGCAAAAACTTGATCTTAAAGCCCATTGGAAACAAAGAGAAAGCAATGAGATGAGAGTCACTTATTTATAGGCCCATCATGTTTGGGCTTTACTTGGATTCCCAATGGGAAAATTCTTGATTTAGCACCAAACTTGAATCTAGTAAGTGTGTTAGTATTTGGTTTGATTTTTGTATTACTCGATTTTGTTGCACCAGTGGGAAAATAAATTTGGTTTGATTTAATTTTTTTATTTTCAATTGTACCATATAAGAAAATACAAATCGAATATAATCAAATGACAAAAAAGAAAGAAGGGCAAACAACACAAATCTCCCTAATTTAGAATCTAATTACGTGTCTTTTCGTGAGTTTTTGAATTTATCATTTGTGCCATGTTTCGGTCCCAAGATACGTGAGGTCAAAATTATGTGTAATTTGTTTTAAATACACTATATCCAAGTGGATTCACATGTATATGACTCTCTCGCTCGCCTCTCTCCTATCTCATTTGCCTCTCTCCCTCTCTCGCTCGCCTCTCTCCCTATGTATCTGGTATCTCATATACATGTATATAGTGTGATTCACATATATCTGAGATACACATACTCTCTCGCTCGCCTCCTACCTCTCTCCCCTCTTGCTCGCCTCCCCTCCTCTCGCTTGCCTCTCTTCCCTCTTGCTCTCCCATTTCCCTATGTATTTGTATTTCAAATCTGATATAAAATTATTAATTAGTGAACTAATATGTAATCATTTCAAACTATAGGGAGAATTAGTAAATATGATAGGACCGTTTATGTAATTGGATAGTTTTTAGAATGACTATTGGTATATGTAGTTGCAATTTTCTTGTAATGACAAACATCTACTCCGCATGTGTTGTGGACTCCTTAAGCCTTGAACGCATAATTCACCTACTCTGCCAATTTATCTCCCGTTTATACCTGGCAATTCATAAGATTCATATAGTTGTGATTTTTGTGTTAAAAATATAGTTTAAGTAATTTTGATATAAATAATTATTATTATTACATAATCATCTATGAAATTTACCTGAAATACTGGTGTTAATTCGGAGGTATCACATAAAAATAAGAAATGAAGTAAGTGTTACGTAATATACTATATTATATTATATACTATTAAACGACAATATAGTACCAACTAACTAATTATAATTTGAAACACAAATTCATGTTGTCAAGGATATCAACTGACAACTAGATATATAAAACACACGTAATTGAGGTTTAGCAAAGTGTTTAGGTCTTCAATTCATACATGTTTTACGATTATGTGTGCTCTAAGACAAATGTCTAATAAATATACAAATGAGTGGGGTATGAATTTAAACAAACAAACAAAAAGAAGGACCATTATGATAATCAAGAGGAGAAAACGCTAAGCAAATATTGATTTTTTAAAATTTCTCTTTATTAATATCATTTTTATTTTTGTAGATAATATCATGAATGGCAAAGAAAAAACGTTAACGCTAATCATACGTAACTTTATTGAGCAACAAAACGTTGATGAAATGGAAGAGGAGGAAGAGCGTAAAGAACTGATTAAAAGTGAGGCGAGAAAATTGGAGTTTAAAAAAAAAAGATGAAAAAAAGAGAATGTAGCGATCCGTTTCAGTGAACTAATTAAAAAAAAGTAAGTGTGAGTCAATATAGCGGGATCTAGGCCATTATAGCAAAATTGGATGTCTAATTAGGCCGCTATAGTGCGATAAGAAACTCTAAGATCGCTAATGACTGTTCTAGAAGGTTTAAAAGAAGAGAAAGAACGACCTTCACATATTTCAACAGTTTTATTTCATATATGTCGTTTTAAATTATGCATTAGTTTATTTATTTAAAAATTAATTGATAATTTATTTGGTCTTGGTTTATAATAATTATATTCTACTGATTATTGTTGTTCAAGAAAAAGTCTATTACAACTGAATATTAATGTCCAAAAGCTTCTAAACTGAACAAAATTATTTATCGGGACAAGACGTCGGATTCTCTGAAAGCTAACACAATTAAAATGAATAAAATCTAGTGACTCATAACTAAAGTCCTTTGAATGCGAGGAGGACTCGCCACAATGCTGAAAGTAAAGGAATTTAGTAGAACGTCTTCTCGCAAATTCAAATCAGGATGCTGAAATCTATATCATAAAATGATGTAGCGCAAAGTAGCGTCAATACATGAAATGTATTGGTATGCAAGGTAAGGACTAAGATCAACAATTATATAAACAACTGAAAGGAACTATAAATATGAGCATGATCGTTATACACAAAACAATAACTGAAGAACTGAGCGTCAAAATTGTGACATATGACATGATATTACAGAGTATAAAAATGTATATCTGAGACCATATTTTTTTGAAATCATATCCGAAAGGATGCATATATGAAAATCATGCTATCTGAAAAGCTTATAATGATAATATTAAGAAGGCATAAAATAAATGAAGTAAAGCTTTTAGGTGAGAGTTTCTCTTAACGGACACACATCATCTGAGCTGATGATGTCCAACTTACGATCCTAGTTGGATGGGCTTCCCTATGCCTTGACAAAGTATAGAACTTGCATGTCTAATGTGGATTTACTAATATGAGCCTTTTAGGGCTAAATGGTCAATTGAAAAAGCGGTGAAACATAATCCTACTGCGACAAATACATCTGAGACTTGGGCTATTTAGAACCCTCATTCACTCTGTGCTAAAAACTACTCCTAAAACATATTATCCATATAGCTCATAACATATCTATTATTAAACTTATCTAGAAGCTTATAATGAATCTTAATAAAAAAAAATTATTCTAAAACAAATATTGCTGTGAAACGAAGCTCAAATCTTTCTTTCTAAAATTATATGCTGAAATCTCTTCCTAAAACATATCTTTCAAATCATGAGAAAGTTTTCTAGAACATGCCTAACTTGTAGATTCTCAAAATAGCTTGCATAATAACATAAAAGCTCTAAAATCATGCTTTGAGATATACGCTTAAGAAATTATAAACAAAATCATGTAAAGGACTAACAAGGATGACCATGAAAACCTTGCTAAACATAAAAATAAAGTACAATAGTCAAATTCAATAATCATGATTAAGTAAATTCAAGAAATAGTGCAATTGGAACATAAAAATGGTGAATTTGCAAATGGGCTTACAAATCCAAACCATAAGATTGAATTCATGGAAACAGAGGAGTTTTAGACATGGGGATGAGAGAAATTCCTCATTAGCCTTGGAATTTTGGATGAACTTAGATTCATTTCTTGATCCGTGAGTGTATATGTATAATTTTCTGGATGATTAATTAGAAAAAAATAAAACAATTGTGTTAATTCGACATAAAATATTAGAAATTAATAAACTAAAAATTGTAGTTGGCTAAATTTTCATCTTACCTCTACTTGTTCACTCAATTAAATAATTTTCCTAAGTCAATGGACTTATTAATATTTATATATTCAAGAAATGAGTTCTAAAAAGGGTAAAGTATTCAATAGTGGATAAAAAATGGCTTGTTATTTATTGTTTTTCCTTCCTAGGCCATTTTTCTTCATGTTTATAAGAAAATTATATCTAAAGAATCTAAGGATTTTTTTTAATATAATACTTATAACTCAAGTAAAATTAAAAAGGAAACTCACTTAAAGATAACAAGTTAAAAGAGAATAAAATATTTGATTTCATAAATAGGACCTTTTTTTTTTTTCTTTTCCTACCAATGCATAATGATATTTTGGGTCCCACACAAATTAAATATGACAAGAAGAAACAATGGAAAAACACCAAGAAAGACATTGTGTATTTACTACTTGAATAAGAAAACTAATTGTAATGACCTGATTTCGTCGTTAGGGAAAAGCCAATGGGGAAAGAATTGAAGTCAGAAAACTTTTGGGTAGTAACTTGGAAATTTCTAGCCTAGTCCAATTTGGACGAAATATGAGTCAGTGGGGATCTAGGGAAAGCATGTAATGAATGAGAGATCTAATTATGGGTTTGATCACATGAGTAGATAGCCAAGACGTTAAGGAGCCCGTACGGCTTTATAGAATCGAATTCGGGCGAGTAGAACTTTCGAAACTGATCTTAGCGTGAACGAGTAATGTTTGAATGTCATGGGTTGAAGGTGTGTTGTGAAATGGAGATTTGAAACTCTAATTTCGACGTTCTGTCTCCGCGCAAGCCGCCAGAGCGGGATTAGTGCCTCCATGGCGGGGCCGCTGTAGCGGGATGGGGGCTGCCATAGCGAGACAGTCGCGACTTAAGTTAGAAATAAATCCCAAAAACGTTATTATTCTGCAATTTTCGTTCTTGAGAGTTAAGGGACGAACCAGGGTAAGTTCTTGACAGTTTCCACCTCTTCTAGCACTAAAGGTAAGATTTTTAATCCCCTAATCCGTTTTTCGATCTATAGAACTTAGATTCTTGGTTAATTACTAATGGGGGAGGGTTTTAATTTGAAACTAATGGTGGAAAAAAGCCCTAAATTGGGTATTAGGATCTTGGGTTTGGTCTAGGGTTATTAGGGTTGTTATAATCCGGATAATTAGACCTTTGATTGTTGATCCTTGCGTATATTAATTGTTTGTAGACCTAGAACAAGCGAAAAGAATACGGAAAGGGAAGATTCAAGTGCCTTAGGGGATGTAAACTTGGATTCGAGGTAGGTGATGGTTTTGAATTCATGTTTTGCGTGATGTATATTGGTAATTGCTTTATTGTAATACATGTATGTATGTGAATGAAGTTTTGCTGATCATACCTAATGTAATTGAGTTTGAACGAATGATTGTATGCCATGAATCAACACTTGATTGTATGATTATGAAAATGTACGTACATTGTAATTGTGATTGTGGCTTGTTGAATTGGTCAGGTGTCACGTTTCGACACACTAACTAGGATCGGATGTCACGTACCAACATACATTCACACTAACTTGAATCGAGTGCCATGTTCCAGTGCATATATGAGATCGGGTGTCACGTTCCGGCACACTAATAGTTTGGGTATGGGTTCCATGAGAGGACCATTGAATTGAGTTCCATGAGAGAACTATTGATTTGTTATATCTACTTGTTATTGAGAATGTGGAATCGTGCATTGCTCCTGAAATGATAATCGATGTGTATATTATGTGCATGTATGTGTTTACCTTATTGTAATTCTGATATATGTTGTGCTTACTGAGATAGCCGTGTGATCCTATCAGTACACCGTGGTTGTGTACTGATACTGCACTTGTTCTTTCTTTGTTGAGTATAGGGTATCTTTAGGCGGCTACTGACAGACCTCAGTTAGGTGATTATTAAGCGTGATCGGATTCAAGGGTGAGACAGTTCTTTCAGGCTGCCATGAATCTCTCTTGTTACCACGCTTTTCAGACTCAGACTATTTGTTTAGGGTGCATTGTTTAGATACTTCTTATGTTAGGTTGGGGTTGTACCCCATTTTCTTAGACTTGTTGCACTTAGATGTTTTGGTACAATGGCTTTCAGGTTCTAGGGGTTGTTTTTCCGTATTAGTTTGGTTAGTTATTTATTTAAACCTTTGGAGTTTATGGGAACTCTCTATATAATTTAGTTATTTAAACTTCCGTAACTTTAAATGTTTAGTTTATCGTTGAGTTGCTTAGTTGGGTTGTAGTAATGGTTCTCCCACCGGAAGGTTAGTGTGGGTGCCACTCATGACGGTCTGGATCATGACACCAATTCACAGAGAGAAATGATAATTCATGGATGGAAAACATTAATAGTTTTTATAATTTTAATTATCATAACAATTAACAACTGAGAAAAATGATATTTTTTCTCCATTCTTAGAGGGTGTTTGAATTGATTTAAAAGTTGGTCAAACCTGCTTTTAAGTCAGTTTTTGACTTCTGAAAGTGTTTGACAAAAATAAAAATAACTTCAAATAAGTTATAAAGTGTTTGGCAAGGTTAAAAATAACTTAAAATTAGTTCAAAATAACTTTAAATAAGGTAAAAATCAAAAGTAGGTCTTCCCTACCTTTTATTTTCGACTTAAAAGCTATTTTTTAAGTCATCCAAACGGCTTCTCAGAGTCTCGGAATAAAACATACATAAAATAAAATCATTTAATTTGTTCAGTTCAAACATCGAGTTTTACTTGAAAAATGTTATACTACATGTTTTGAAACAAACTTAGTATGCTAAAATGACTAACCTATCTCATTCACCATCTCCAACCCAACATCAAATTTTACACCAAATCCTAAATTTGATGTAAAATTTGGTGTTTTGAGCTCCAACCCACACCAAATTTGGTGTGTGAATAGTGTTACACCAAATTTGGTTTAACACTATTCATCACACCAATTCACTTTTTGAATATTTTAATATTATTTCATTATACAAACTTTTAATTAAACATTATATAAATTGTATGTTTTAATTAAATCTCTTGTATATTAAATTATTTTTTATGTAATATTTTTATAATATTAATTTTTTAGATATAAAATTTAGCTTTTTTATAAATTAATTTTTCTATATATGATTTTTAAAAAAAATTAAATTTATGTTAATTCTACTATAAACTATAATTGGATATAACTACAATTAACCTTCACAAAAATTTAAAAAATGCAAACATATAAATTTTTAAACAAATAATACAATGTACTTAAAAATAACCGAAAATAATAAACATTCAACAAAGTAGTAATTGACATACATCAATTACTACTTTTATTTGTATTATCCATTATCATGTATAATATTTGCTAGCAATTTGTATTATTTAAAAAATTATGGTATAAAATAATTTTATATTAATCGATTATAAAAGGAAATAATATGAATTATATATGGTGAATGTTTTAGAAAGAATTTGTTTTATGAAATAAGAAAATATAAATGAAATAAGAAATAATAATATAATAATGAAGAGAGAGAAAAATATTCCTTTTTGGTGTAAAATTTGGTGCAGTGGGTTGGAGTTGATTACACAAAAAATAATGCGGACACCAAATTTGGTGTTTGAGTTGGAGATGCTTAGACTTGAAATTTTGGAATTTACCATGTATAAGAAAAGATTCTTTTTTTAAAAAAAAAAAAGCAAAAAATTATTTTTAGCCAGTGATGACAACTTTACTGATTCCACGGCTCGTGCGACCTATATATCATATCGTTGCTCCAAGATTTGATGATACATTTCGCTAAATTACAATAAAACATATGAAAGTTAATATAAATGTATTGGTGTGTGCATTTCATAGTAAAACTCTATTGCATTTCATGTTGAACACATCACAAAAATGTTTACGAAAGAATAAAAACAAGACACGTAACTTCAGAAAAAACAAAAAAACAATAAGAATAAACACTTGAGGCTCGTCTTTTAGAGAAATTTTATTTTATATGTCTCACATAACGACTCGATGAAATAAAGATAATCTCTTAAACCTTTCTATTCTCTATATCATCTATAGCTTTCAAAAGCAAATCAAACTTGAGGGGTTTTGGTAAGTAAAAAAACTTTCTCATCTGTATGTGTTGTTAAAGCTATGATGGGAATATAAGTTTCATATCGTGCCTCTACTTGCCTAATGCATATTGTTGCTACAAATCCATCCATCTCCGGCTTCTGCCATACAACAAAACAAACATCGTTATAATTAAGTTATATATACTGATAATGTAATACTATCAGTGTAGGTAACATGTTAAATGAGTTAAATAGGCTTACATGTTAAACTTGTGGGTCAATTTTTGTATTTGGAAAATCTCAAACCATGATTTGGAAGTCTTGTTGGGTTCATTGTATAATGTGTGAATGTATTATTGTACATATAATAAAGATTGGTGAATTAAAAATGTGAAAGTGCTGTAAGTATGAATGAAGTTATTCCATTCATGAATACTTATGACAGATGAATACAACCTTTCGTATTTTCATGCAACCTTTCTTATTTCTAGGCTACCTTTTCACATATCAGGCATGAATCATTGTGCTCACCTATAGGCTATAAATATCTAAATCTTTCTTAGATATTGAGACAAGTTTTTGAAACAAGTTTACAAGAAGAAAAACACTACATAGTAAGAAAACAGTTTCTACTTTTCCAAAAACTTCAAGTGTAATTACAAGTCATTGAGTGGTTCGCTGGAAAACAAATTTGAGGTACCCCTATTTGTTTGTCGTGAAGAGTCATTTTATCCTAGGAGGATATATTCCATAACCTCGGGTACTTGAGAGGAATAGTTTCCTTAAGGAAACTCTGTGAATTCAGAGGACTTGACTTCCTTTCATTTGGTTGATTATATGATTTTTTGTTTCCAAAATTTATTTAACTTCATATTGTATATTTCATTATTTGTATGAAATTTGTTTGAAGTTATTTTGTTGGAAAAACAGATTTTGCACTACGAATAGTTTAGCAAGTCTCAAATAATATTTTTTTTTTTGGAGAATTTAGAATTTCATCTCATGATATGATATGAGATGAAATCAACGTGAAATCGCATATCTAAACACTAATTTCATTTCATAATTTCATATTGTGATATGCAATTACATGTCCAAAAGCCTACTAATATAAAACTTTGTGCCTTGAAAATTTCACTTACCCTAGTTTCCTATATATTGTATTGTAATATCAAAAAGTTCTATTCTATTTCCTATATTTTCAATGAACTAACCTAGAAATTACTCTCTTTCTTTCCTATTTCAAATTCCTCGGGAAAAAAAGAGAGGTACAATTCTGTTTGAAGGGAAATCAGAGTAATAATTTAATGATCATAACGGTGTTTGGACTCTTTCTTAATTAGAGGTTTTAAATTCGAGTTTTGAGTATAAAAAATTATTGGTAAGGACAGTTTTTCCCCAAATGAGCTCTATATGGCATAGATTCAAATTAATCAGGTTCTAATGCGATATCAAACACTATTTTTAAAAATAAAAAAAAAACAGTGTTTGGACTATTGACTAACCATGAAAAATTGGACAAGGTTTCTTTGTTTGACAGAATATTTCGAGCAAAAATAGATAAAGATCATATTTCAATTATTTATTTTAAGCAATGATGTTGATTTGCAAAAGGATATTATAATGTATAAAATTGCATTTTTATGATCCAATAATAGTTTGCCAGCACCAAAACATATTAAGCTGGATCATAAAGTCTTGACTTAATTTCAACAAGTCAAGCTGAAATAAACCAAGAAATTAGACCGAAAAGGGAAGCTGTTTTAATTGATATTTTTATATTAATTATCTCTACTAGACTAGATTCAATAAGAAGATTCAAAGAAATGACATAATACATATTTGTAACTACCACATTAAAAATTTTACTTATATGTTTAATGTAAAATATTACAAAGAATTAATTTTTATTTTAATTATTTTTCGACGAAAAATATTGAATTAAAATAATAATATGAAAAAGCTACTGTAATACTTACTCCCTCTCTCTTTTTACTTGTTCAATTTTGAATTTATACTTGTCCCTTTTTGCTTGTTATTTTTGACAAATCAAGAAAAAACAATATTATTATTTTTTACCTATTATATCCTCAATTTATTTTGAGAGTTAATGATTTTGAAAAATGTAGAACCTGTTTAATGAGTAAATTGATTTTGAAATTCTATCAACTAATAGGATTAGAATAGTAAACTTACTATGTCAATTATTACGTTTATAATATATGTGTCAAATAGAAAATGGACAAGTAAATAGAGATAGACGGAGTAATAACTAAAAAAACAATTAATTAGGAATACTATGTTTTAATAAATAATTCATTAATTGTGTTAATTATCTATATTCTCTTGTACATATCCATTTATTTCTATTTATGTTGATGCAACGCTTATCCAAATGAAGACAATCTTCATATTTATTTAAAATTTTTGGATCAATTAATTTACTTGAAAAATTATAACATGTATGAAATATTGTAAATATGTCTTTGCCAATCACAGAAAATAAAATTTAGTTCCAGTCACTTCAATGAAAAATACATTAATATACATGAAAATTTAGGAAAATCTACATAAATGGGTTATAGAACCCAAAATAATTACAAGGTCATATTCAAACCCAATGTAATTTCTGATATACATATTCTCTCATAAATAATTACAACTCATATCCCCATTAATTAAGACTGATAATTTTTGTTTAACTGATACTAAATCAATATCATATATATATATATATATAAGGAGGTAATAGATCTTCATGAAAGTTTAGGATCGCAACATCAAATTCGACCAAAGTTGAGGTATTTTTTAGACCCTTATCCCTAAAAATTATATTTGTATGTTATAGTTATAGTTTGCATAATTGCGCTCCATAACAAATTTTATGTGTGCTATGAAACTTTTGATTTGTATAATTCGCTAGATACATCCAATTTTATACAAATTGTTCAGTTTTGTATAAATTCATTTATACATTGTAATTTGTATAATAAGATCTGTATTTGTATAATTATAAGTGTATAGAACGAAAATATATGTATTTTGTAATTTGTATATACACTTTTCTCTCGCTTTATACAACCACAAAGCATTTTATACATTTGTATACCGAATGAGTAGTTGTATACCGAAAATGACTAATTGTATACCGAACCAGATGGTAAAAAAATGGGATGTTTGCTGCGAATTACAAATAAAATAAACTATGACTATATCATTTAATTTGAATTAATAGTTTGCTATTTCATACAATTTTCCCTATTTTTAAACTCTTAATTAAATCCTAACTAAATTTATCTTAACTACCTTATTAGACCTGTACCTTTATCATATATACTAATCACTATATTTTTTTTAAATAATTACGTATCTTGCCACTAATTAAGAATTTTTTTTTTATCATTTATTAAGGAAGATACACGTAGATATATGTATTTTTTGTTATCAGATACACTAAAATAAAAAGAGAACGAGCGAGATGGAGAGAGAGACGAGCGAGATAGTCATATATTCCAAATACATTTGAATCACACAGGATACAAGATAGGTAGGAGAGCAGCGAGCGAGATGAGAGGGAGACGGACGAGATTCGTTATGTATCTTAGATACATGCTAATTTAGTTGTATGTAATGTATCTAGAAAAATTATACCTAATTTTGATTCCATATATCTCGATACACAGAAATTTCTGTAAATTTTCCTACTTCTTTATTTATAATTTTTAAAATTAAATTATTTGATTCGATATAAATACAAAATATAAATATTCTCCATACCTCATCAACATCTCTAGAGTGACTAAGTTCCCATTTTTCTCTTTTCATTTAATCCCATTTCGTACTCTTCTTTCTCTTCCATCCAAAGCCAAGAATTTCCACTGTATTTTACCCACAAAATAACTATTCTCTGCAAATTCTCCATTGCTTTAACCTTCCACAATCTCCCTTCTTTTTTATAAAATAATTGTCTTGACCCAATTTTTGTAAAAGGATTTTTATTCTTTTTCTTCTAACCTTAAAATCATGAAGGTTCATCCAGTACCAAGAAAACGCAACATCACGTTACGATACGACATCGTTTCGGCTCTTTCTCAGGCTAATGCGTTATCCGGCCTTCAGAAGAAGCTCCGGCGACTACCTCATATATTCGCGAAAGTTCTAGAACTTCCGTTTAATTCCGATGCGGATGTTTCTATTGAAGAAACCTCTGATTCATTCCGTTTTGTTATACCGACGGATGATGCTGGTAATAATATTAGGGCTGATACAGTTGAGATCTATCCGGGTGTTACTAAGATTGTAATTCGAGGGGATAATGTTTTGGATTCGTCTTTGGGTGAGTTTGAACTTGATTTGTGG
>JAJOOR010005898.1:0-56816 GCA_036250505.1 Solanum acaule | reverse complement strand
TTTCCATGGATATGTTATGGGCCACCCAATTATTTGTGTGCTAGGAGATATGACCCTCCAAAGTAGACCCTCAAAAAAGGCTTCACTTGGAAATTTCGAATTTTGATACGGTTGCTCTAAAATTTGGGTTAGACCCATTTCCCACTCAATTTGACCCCCTAAACAAGAATATGAATTCAGATTTTCTAAAAACGAAACGGATTTTTTTAGATATAGCTAAACAAGTTTCCGGTAACTTTCGAAGCACATTTTTAAGAACTTTTTGGGTCATTTCAGGATCACCCTTTATCTTTTATGTCTTTCTTTTCACATTGGACTATTTTATGGGACGCATCCCAAGATTTTATTCTCTTATGCTAGATGGTTTGAGACAATGTTGTTATACTTCAGCTCGTTTTATAAATGACTTTGATTGTATTGAATAATTTTAAATTCCCGCTCATTTTTATTACTTTATGGTATGATATGCTAAGTGGCTTGTATGAGGCCTCTTGGGCCTCTTGGTTCTTATACGACATGTTACATCTAGGGGGTACCCTGGGTCGTGACAAACTTGGTAATCAGAGCATAAGGTTTAGAATGGTTCTAGGGTGTCTTAAACCATGTATTGTAGAGTCTTGTTCATAAGTGTGAAGCACACCATATTTATGAATGAGAGGCTATTAGGTGCTTAGGAAACCTCACTTCTTCACTTCTCTAAGTCGTGCCTTGGAGTTTAACTCTATAAGTCTTTCTCCTAATCCGTTCTCGATGGTTTTCAGGACATGACTACTAGAAGGGCTAATGCTAGAAGGTTGGAGAAGGGCAATGATGAGTAAGAGGTTCCTCCTCAGGTTCGTCCCCAAGCTCATCCTCAAGCTTTGATTGATCTATTGAGTGAGAATGTGACTAATCCAGAGATTAGGTCGACGTTTCAAGTTTTGGCTCAAACCGTGTCGGCTCAAGCCAATAGACAGGTGGTTGTTCCCGTGAACCCAAGTGTGGGTGTGGTGGCATCATGAGTGTGGGATTTTATGAGGATGAACCCTCCAGAATTTTATGGCTCCAAAGTTGAGGAAGATCCTGAAGAGTTTATCAACAAGGTCTACAAGATACTTGCTATTATGGGAGTCACTCCGGTAGAGAAGGTGGAATTGACTGCTTACCAACTCAAAGGGGCTGCTCAAATTTGGTTTAATTAGTGGAAAGATGCAAGGCCGGTAGAAGCGGGTCCCATAGAATGAGAGAGGTTCAAAAGTGCTTGTCTTGATTGATTCTTCTGTCTTGAGATGAGAGAGGCCAAGGTACTTGAGTTCATCAACCTTAGGCAAGGAAACATGTGTGTAAGGGAATACACTTTGAGTTTCAGCCTACTATCCAAGTATTCTCCTTCCATTGTGGCGGATCATAGGGCCAAAAATAGTAAGTTTGTATCGGGTGTATCCGACATGATAGTCAAAGAGTGCCGCAGCGCTATACTTGTCCATGACATCGACATCTCTCACCTTATGGTTCACGCCCAACAAATAGAAGAGGAAAAGCTCAAGGAAAGATCTATGGAGGCAAAAAGGGCTAGAGTGGATAATGGCAACTTTGCACCTTCTAGGTATGGTGGACAGTGTCGTTCTAGATTCCGACAAAGGTTCTACAAATTGTCCTCCAAGGCGAAGAAATGAAAGGGTGTCTAACCCTAAACCCCAAGGAGATGGTGGTAAATCTTTGATGCCTACTTTTTCTAAATGTGGGAGAAATCATGAAAGGAAGTGTCTAGCGGGCTCTAATACTTGTTTCGAGTGTGGAAAAATGGATCATAAAATAAGGGATTTCCCTTCTGTTACTAGAAATGAGGGAGACACTCGTCGTAAGGTTCAACCCTACCCTTCATACGATCCAATTAGCTCGAGTGGAAATGCTCTTAAACAAAACCATTTCTATGCACTCCAAACTAGAGGTGATCAAGAGAGCTCTCTGTATATGGTGACAGGTATGTTAAAAGTCTTTCAATATGATGTGTATACTTTGCTTTATCCCGGTGCTACTTTATCCTTTGTGGCTCCCTTAGTGGCTATGGGATTTGATATGCTTCCTGATGTGTTATTAGAACCTTTTTCTATTTCTACTCCCGTTGGTGATTATGTGGTGGTTAAAAGCGTCTATAGGAGATGTCCCGTTTCCTTATACCATAAAGTCACTCTAATAGATTTGGTGGAACTTGATATGATAGACTTCGATGTTATTTTAGGCATAAATTGGTTGCATTCTTGTTATGCCTCTATTGATTGTTGATTGTAGGACTAGAGTGGTCAATTTTTAGTTTCCAAATGAGTCTATCCTGGAGTGGAAGGGGGGAAATTCTATGCCTAGAGGTCAAATTGTTTCTTACCTTAAAGCTAGGAAAATGATTTCTAAGGGTTGTGTCTATCATATAGTGAGGGTGAGGGATGTGGAGTCCGAAACCCCTAGTCTTGAGTCGGTCCCCGTGGTAAAAGAGTTTCCAGAAGTATTCCCCGATGACTTACCCGGTATTCCTCCCGAAACTAAAAGACTTTGGAATTGACCTTCTCCCGGATACACAACCTATTTCTATTCCTCCTTATAGAATGGCTCCGACGGAACTTAATGAGTTGAAGGATCAATTGAGGGATTTGTTAGTATTTCCCGAAACTCCGACCTAGTATTTCCCCATGGGGTGCTCAGGTGTTGTTTGTTAGAAAGAAGGATGGTTCACTCCGTATGTGTATTGATTATCGGCAATTGAACAAGGTGACCATTAAGAACAAGTTTCCTCTTCTAAGAATTGATGATTTATTTGATCAACTTCAAGGGGAAAGTTATTTCTGTAAAATTTATCTCTAGTTGGGTTATCACCAATTGAGGGTGAAAGGGGAAGATATTCCGAAGACAGCTTTTAGAACTCGATACGACGATTATGACTTTTTGGTGATGTCCTTTGGTTTGACTAATGCTCCAGCGGCCTTCATGGACTTGATGAATAATGTATTTTGAAAATACCTTGATATGTTTGTGATTGTGTTTATCGATGATATTTTGATCTATTCAAGAAGTGAGAATGAACATATTGATTATTTGAGGATTGTATTGCAAATTCTCAAGGACCAACAACTTTTTGCAAAGTTTAGCAAATGTGAATTTTGGTTAAGGTCCATAGCTTTCCTTGGCCATATAGTTTCTAGCAAGGGTATTGAGGTAGATCCAAAGAAGATGAATGCGGTAAAGAGTTGGCCTAGACCTCTATCAACGACATATATTAGAAGTTTCATGGGTTTGGCTGGTTATTATAGAAGATTTGTTGAGGGGTTTTCTGCTATTGCTTCTCCATTGATGTCCTTGACTAAAAAGAAGGACAAGTTTATATGGTCGGATGCTTGTGAGAACAGTTTCCAAGAGTTGAAAGATAAACTTACTTCCGCTCCGGTGTTGACTTTATCGAAAGGTACAAATGGCTTTGTGGTATATTGTGATGTCTCTAGAGTTGGGTTGGGATGTCTGCTTATGCAAAATTGTAAGGTGATTGCCTATGATTCAAGGCAACTAAAGGTTCATGAGAAGAACTATCCTACCCACGACCTTGAATTTGCGGCGGTGGTGTTTGCCTTAAAGATTTGGAGACATTATTTGTATGGGGTCCATGTTGATGTTTTTATCGACCATAAAAGTTTGAAATATGTGTTTACCCAAAAATATCTAAATCTTCACCAAAGTAGTTTGCTTGAATTATTAAAAGATTATGAAATGAGTGTTCTCTATCACCTCGGTAAAGTTAATATGGTGGCGGATGCCCTTAGTCGGTTGTCCATGGGTAGTGTTGTATATGTTGATGATGATAAAAAAAAATTGTCTTGAGATGTCCATAGGTTGGCCCGATTGGGTATTCGATTGGTAGACTCCGCCAAGGATGGTGTCATGGTTCATAAAATGTTAGAATCATCTTTTGTGGCAGATGTTAAGGCAAACCAGTGTGTTGATCTGACTTTGGTAGAGTTAAAAGTGGCGTTACTTAGAAAATTCGTTGAGGCTTTCTGCCAAGGGAGAGATAGTGTCCTTAGATAGCATGGTCAGTTATGTGTTCCAAATGTGAATGACTTGAGGGAACAAATTTTATCCAAAGCCCGTAGTTCTTGGTATTCTATTCACCCGGGAGCCACCAAGATGTACCGTGATTTGTAGGAGATCTATTGGTGGAATGGGATGAAGAATGATATTGCGAGTTTTGTGGCCAAGTGTCCAAATTGCCAACAAGTGAAGGTTGAGCATCAGAAATTGGGAGGTTTATCCCAAGACATTGGTATTCCTACTTGGAAGTAGGAAGATGTGAATATGGACTTCATAGTAGGGTTCCCACAAATTCGGGGATAATATTATTCGATTTAGGTTATAGTTGACTGAATGACGAAGTTGGCCCATTTCATTCCCATCAAGGTTTCTTATTTGGCGAAAGACTATGCTAAGTTTTATTTGAGTGAGAAGGTAAGGTTACATGGGGTACCCTTGTCCATTATCTCCGATAGAGGTACTCAGTTTACTTCTCAGTTTTGGAAATCTTTCCAAAAGGATCTCACCACGAAAGTTAAGCTTAGCACAACTTTTCACCCCCAAACGATGGGCAAGCGGAATGAACAATCCAAACATTAGAGGACATGTTGAGAGCTTATGTGATAGATTTCAAGGGAAATTGGGATAACCATTTGCCCTTGACAAAGTTTGCCTATAATAATAGCTACCACTCGAGTATTGATATGACCCCGTATGAAGCCCTTTTTGGTAGGAGGTGTAGATATCCTATTAGGTTCTTTGAAGTGGGTGAGGTTGCTTTGATAGGACCCGAGTTAGTTTTTGAGGCCATTGAGAAAGTTCAACTCATAACAGAGAGAGGTTGAAAATGGCCCAAAGTCGACAAAAGTCGTATGCGGATGTTAGAAGGAGAGACCTTAAATTCGACGTGCTTGATTGGGTTTACTTGAGAATCTCACCCATGAAGGGTGTGATGAGGTTTGGGAAGAAAGGGAAACTTAGTCCCGTTTAGTAAGCCCCTACCAAATTTTGAGGCGTATTGGGAAGGTTGCATATGAGCTAGATTTGCCAAGTGAGTTGGTGTCAGTGCATCCAATGTTCAATGTCTCATTGTTGGAAAAGTGCGTTGGATATCTGACATCCATAGTTCCCCTAGAAGGGTTGGAAGTAAAGAGATTGGGGAATAAAAAGGTTGCCTCCATGAAAGTGTTATAGAGAAACCATCTAGTTAAGGGTGCTACTTAGGAGGCGGAAGCCGATATGATGTCCTGGTATCCCCATCTTTTCCTCCTATTCTATCTTGAGGTAATGATTTCCTCTTGATTTTCTTTTGTTTGAAGTCATGTGTATTTTATGTGTTCCCATGATTTCCTTAAAATTGCATGTTCATGAAAAAGCTTAAGTTTTGAAAGAAATGGCTTTTATGTGATATTTTCCTTATGTTGTTGAGTATTGAGTATAAATTGCTTATAGACTTCATGATATGAGTTATTGAACATGCCTTATTTGGAGTGAATATTTCCCCCGGTGTTGCAACAACAACTAAATTAGTAATAGATTTGGCCTCTATTTTCTCTTCTCTCGTATCTGTCCATCTTTCTGATGGTGAAGGAAGAAATATGAATAAAATTGCGTTTGAAATGTTCTTTGTGTACAAATTGCATTTAGGCTCCATGAGATTGTGTTGAGCATTGCTTTTGAGTTTGAAGAAGGTAGTTCATCCTTAAGTGTATGAAATCTGAAAATTTCATCCATATTGGGTTGTTAGATGTAGTTCCTACTCCCGTATGGTGCCTTGAGTATGTTGAGATTAAAGTTGATGTTTCCTCCTTAGTTGTGTGCATATAGATGAGTTGCATGCATGATGAGCTGCTAGTCTTGAGTACATCCAGCGCTTCATTGATCAAGTTGAGCACTTAGAGTTAGTTGGTGAGCCTTCTTACTTTCCGTAGGGCTTGTTTTACATTGCTTTAGTACTTTAGTTGTTAGGATGATCGGGGGTCTTGTCCCGACATCCCTCCCTGTTTTAGAGACTTCATAGATAGTTAGTAGTTTAGTTGTCTTTACATTGTTATTTCTTATGTTAAGACTTGAGTTGCCACTTTGGCCAAGCTGAATGTTTGACCTTTAAACGTTCTAAGTTATTTTATTAAACAGTTGAGTAGAGATGCATTGGATCCTTGTATTAATACTTTTAAGTCTTCCGCTGAGTAAGTAAGCCAGGACAAGGGTTTGCTTGGGTCCAGCAATGGTTCTCGAGTGCCAGCCTCGCCCAGGGTGTAGGCTCGGGGTGTGACAAACTTGGTATTAGAGCCCAGAGTTAAAGAGTCCTAGAGAGTCTATGAAGACGTGTCTGTCGAGTCCTAGTTATTGGTGTGAACCGCGCCACATATATAATTTGGAGGCTGCAACACTTAGGAAATTATCTCACTTCTTTCATACTCATTTCGTGCAATATAGTTCATCTCTATAAAGTCTCTTCTAATTCATGCTTGCACATGTTTTTCAGTTAATCACGCCTCCATGAAGAGCTGTTCGAGGTCGTCTTGCTAGGAGGAACATTGAGGATCAAGGGATACCTAATGCACCTAAAGTGCAACCCAAAGGAGAAGTCACGAATGTTGAGTTTAGGGAAGCGATTTGAATGTTGAGCCAAGATGTGACTAAACAGGTTGGGCAACAAAGAGGAGCTAGACAGGAAGTGGCTGATACTTCAAGGATTCGAGAGTTCTTAAGAATGAATCCTCCAAGTTTCACTGGTTCAAGCACTACTGAGGATCCAGAGAACTTAAATAAGGAGCTGCAAAAGGTATTTTAAGTTATGCATGTTTTCGATGTTGAGTGAGTAGAACTAGCTGCATATCAATTGAAGAATGTTGCTAGGACTTGGTTCGACCAGTGGAAGAAGGGTAGAGCTGAGGGAGCACCACCTGCGAGTTGGGCTTGTTTTGAGAAGGCCTTCTCGGGGTGTTTCTTTCCCCAAAAACTGAAAGAGGCCAAGGTACGAGTGTTTATCACCCTCAAGTAGGATTCATTAAGTGTTCATGAGTACAGTTTGAAGTTCGCCCAACTTTCCCGATATGCTCCGGAGATGGTTACGGATATGAGAAGTAGGATGAGTCTTTTTGTTGCTGGGTTGTCCCGTCTGTCAAGTAAAGAGGGCAGGGCAGCCATGCTAATTGGGGACATGGATGTACCAAGGTTGATGGTCTATGTGCAGCAGGTTGAGGAAGAGAAGTTGAGGGATAGAGAGGGGTTTAGAAACAAGAAAGTGAAGACAGGGAATGAGTCCGGGTAGCAGAGGAATAATGTGAACTGGGCTTCTTTCCAACAAAAGAAAAAAGGACATGCTCCATCATCTGGCAGTGCACCTACACCCAGAAACAAAGGTGAGTACAATGTTCATAATTCATAGAACTTCAAAGCTAGACATGCATAGTCTCAGGGTAGTGTGGCACAAGAAGGTAACTGGCTCCTGCATGTGCTATGTGTGGAAGGACTCACCCAGGTAAGTGTCACGATGGCTCCATAGGTTTTTTCAGATGTGGACAAGAGGGTCACTTTATGAAAGAGTGCCCTAAGAACTGACAAAGAAATGAAAATCAGGGCAATAGAGCCCAATCTTCATTAGGTTCTCCACCACACAGGGTTGCACCTTGAGGAGCTACTTCCGGTACTGGCAGAGGAGA
This sequence comes from Solanum acaule, assembly GCA_036250505.1. NCBI lineage: Eukaryota > Viridiplantae > Streptophyta > Magnoliopsida > Solanales > Solanaceae > Solanum > Solanum acaule. The sequence continues at coordinate 49,116 of JAJOOR010005898.1, read as the reverse complement.
AAATCGCCTTTATACGATCACTAGTCATCAAGAGCAAGAGAATTCTCTAGAAGTAGTCACTGGTATGATCAAAGTCTTTTCTCTTGATGTTTATTCTTTGCTAGACCCAAGAGTAAGTTTATCTTTTGTGACTCCTTATGTTGCAAATAATTTTCATGTTCTTCCTGAGAAACTTTGTGAACCCTTTTGTGTTTCTAAACCTGTTGGGGAGTCTATTCTAGGTGAGCGAGTATATCATGATTGTGTCATCTCCATCAATCAAAAGAACACCATGGCTGATTTAGTTGAGTTAAACATGGTAGATTTTGATGTCATTCTTGGTATGGACTGACTTCATGCATGTTATGCCTCCATTGATTGTAGAACTCGAGTTGTTAGGTTCCAAATTCCTAATGAGCTAGTTATAGAGTGGAGTAGCAGTTCAACAGTGCCTAAGGATTGTTTCATTTCGTACCTTAAGGCGAGAAAGTTAGTTTCCAAGGGGTATGTCTATCACTTAGTCTGAGTTAATGACTCTAGTCTTGAGATACCTCTTATTCAGTTAGTTTCAATAGTAAAAGAGTTTCGAGAAGTCTTTCCTGATGATCCTCTCGGATTCCTTCCTGAGAGAGAAATAGACTTCGGTATAGATATATCTATTCCGCCATATAGAATGGCACAAGCAGAGTTAAAAAAGTTGAAGAAGCAGTTGAAAGATCTCCTTGATAAGGGGTTTATTCGACCAAGTGTCTCACCTTGGGGAGCTCCGGTCTTGTTTGAGAGGAAGAAAGATGGTTTCCTTAAGATGTGTATAGATTACCGCCAGTTGAACAAGGTTACCATCAAGAATAAGTATCCTCTTCCGAGAATTGATGATCTTTTTTATCAGCTTCAGGGTGCTACTTGTTTTTCTAAGAAAGACCTCAGATAAGGTTACCATCAGTTAAGAGTAAGGGAATGTGATATTCCAAAGACAACATTCAAGACCCGTTATGGTCATTATGAGTTCTTAGTTATGTCCTTTGATTTGACCAATTCGCCTGTGGCATTCATGGACCTTATGAATAGAGTATTCAAACCTTATTCAGATATGTTTATTATCGTATTCATTGATGACATACTAATCTATTCGATGAATGAAGAAGATCATGCTAGTCATCTCAGAATAGTTCTCCAAACTCTAAATGACAGAGAGTTGTATGCCAAGTTCTCTAAGTGTGAATTTTGGCTTGAGTCTGTGGCATTCTTAGGCTACATTGTGTTTGGAGAGGGAATTAAAGTTGATACCCAGAAAATAGAGGCAGTGCAAAATTGGCCTAGACCCAGATCTCCAACTGACATTAGGAGTTTCTTAGGTTTGGCTGGCTATTATAGAAGGTTCGTAGAGGGGTTCTCATCTATTTCATCCCTTTTGACCAAGTTAATATCGAAAACGGTGAAGTTTTAATGGTCTGAAGCTTGTGAGAAAAGCTTTCAGGAATTGAAAAAGATGTTGACTACTGCCCCAGTATTGACCTTACCAGAAGGCCCTCAAGGTTTTGTTGTGTATTGTGATGCGTCTAGAGTTGATTTGGGTTATGGGTTAATGCAGAATGGTAAATTATAGCTTATGCCTCCAGACAGTTGAAAGTTCTTGAGAAGAACTACCCAACCCATGATAAAGAATTGGCTGCCATAGTATTTGCTTTGAAAATATGACGCCATTATCTTTATGGTGTTCATGTGGATGTGTTCACCGATCACAAGAGTCTTCAGTATGTGTTACTCAGAAAGAGCTTAATCTTAGACAAAGGCGGTGATTATAATTACTCAAGGATTATGACATGAGTATTCTTTGCCACCCATGTAAGGCTAATATTGTTGTTGATGGCTTGAGTTGGTTGTCTATGGGTAATATCTCCCATTTTGAGGATGATAAGAAGGTGCTAGCAAGAGATGTGCACATACTTGTACGATTAGGAGTTCGACTAATGGATTCCACAGAAGGAGAAGTAGTGGTGATGAATGGGGTTAAATCATCATTAGTGTCAGAAGTAAAAGAGAAACGAGACCAAGAACCTATTTTGCTTGAATTGAAGGCAAATGTTTATAAGCAAAAAGTATTGGCTTTTGAACAAGGGGGAGATGGAGTATTGAGGTATCAAGGTAGATTGTGAGTACCAAGGGTGGATGAACTTCAAGAGAGGATAATGGAGGAAGCTCATAGCTCCAGATATTCTATTCATCCAGGTTCCACAAATATGTATCATGACTTGAGAGAAGTATATAGTGGAATGGTATGAAGAAAGGCACTGAAGAGTTTGTTGCTAAGTCTCCGAATTGCCATCAAGTTAAAGTAGAGCACCAAAGGTCAGGTGGTATGGCTCAAAATATAGAACTTTCGGAATGGAAGTGGGAGATGATCAATATGGACTTCATCACAGGTTTACAAAGGTCTCGCAGGCAACATGATTCTATTTGGGTGATTGTGGATCGAATGACCAAATCAACCCACTTTCTACCGGTAAAGACTACCCATACAACAGAGGATTATGCTAAGTTGTATATTCAAAAGATAGTTAGACTTCATGGGGTTCCAGTTTTGATTCTTTCAGATAGAGGTGCCCAATTTACTTCACTGATTTGGAAATCTTTTCAGAAAGTCTTGGGTTCAATGGTGAACTTAAGTATTGATTTTCATCCTCAGACAGACGGTCAAGCAGAGTGCACTATTCAGACCTTAGAGGATATGTTGAGGGCTTGTATGATTGATTTCAAAGGTAATTGGGATGATCACCTACCTCTTATTGAATTTTCTTACAACAATAGTTAGCACTCTAGCATCCAAATGGCTTCTTATGAAGCTCTTTATGGGAGAAGATGCATATCTCCTATTGGATGGTTTGAAGTTGGTGAAGCTGGGTCGAGAGGACTAGACTTAGTTCATCAAGCTATGGAAAAAGTGAAACTTATTCAAGAGAGATTGGAAACAGTGCAGAATCGTCAGAAATCCTACACGGATGTTAGGAGAAGGGAGTTAGAGATTGAAGTAGATGATTAGGTATACTTGAAAGTTTCACCCATGAAAGGTATCATGAGATTTGGTAAGAAGGGGAAGCATAGTCATCGATATATTGGTCCTTACAAAATATCCTAGAGGATTGACAATGCAGCTTATGAGTTAGAGCTACCACAAGAGTTAGCAGCACTTTGCAACTTGAATTCCTTCACCTCCAACATATTTTTTCTTAAGGTAATTCCAAATTTCTTTTGGTGATGGGACAAATATAATTCTCTTTAAAATAGTTGTTGAGACAACAACAAATAGAGTTGCTTTCGACGTGGACTTCATGATTTTTTTTTCCTTGTGACTTTTGATTTGCGCTTTGGTGAGATTATTTTTTAACAAATTGATTTCATAATCCTCTTCTACTGCTTCCTTCCTAACGATCAAGGGCCTCCAAGTAATTTTCCGTTCTCACCACTCATAATTGGTAATTTTCATTACTAAAAACAGCATGAGTTATTCATGAAAAACTATTTTTTAAATCCATCTCTTCACTCAAAGGTCCCTTCAGAAAAATAGCTCCAGATCCCACCTATCAGTTTTTGAAAGAAAAGAAATGCAGGAAAATAACATTGGAAGAAAAGTTGAAGGATAAATTATGTATTGCACTACAGAACTTTATATTATTGACTAACAAAAGACATGTATTTACAGACTAAAAACCAAACTGAAATAAAAATCAACTCCTAAATACTAGGTGTCGAACTTAATAGAATTATTGCAACAGGAATATTTGTAGTTCTAAATCAAAGATTCAACATATATACAAAAGATTCCAAGGCCTTCAATCTTGAACCTTATATGTATAGCTCTTAAGCTTCAACATTATTGTCTTGAAGCCACATCGAGAAAGCATGAAGATTGTTCGTATCAGCTCTGTGATGCTTTTAGTAAACTCAAAGAGAGCAGGCCATGTGAAGTCAGGATATATTGGAGGGTTGTTGTAGTCCATCAATTCTGTTGGTGGACTCGCCACCTTATCTTTTTCAAGACAAAGAAAGAAAGCAAGTGATTTTCTAGGAGTCTTGTTGTTAACCACTGCTCTATGCAAGCAACTTTTTTATCTATCATTCGATAGGGCCTGCAAAAGGACAAACACCAAATATGTTATATTCAATTTGTAAGTATAAGAACTCATGATGTATATCATTGCGCGTCATGTGGAAAGATCTTATAATGTTTCTCACCAAAAAAATGTATTATTTGTTCAATTGATTATGTTTATATTATTTGTATGTAATACATAATACAATAGCTTATTATATATTACTAGTTTGTAAATTTGCTTATCATAAATGTGTCGTCTATGTTAACCACAAAAGCATTAAAATTTGGAGGAATGGAGTACAATTCGTTGTCCACAAAAACCTGAAGTCCTTACTTGAATTGAGGCATAATACTTAAAACATTGAATTCAATAAATAGTCTACATAATTTAATAAGATACAATGTTTAAATGTATTCATTGTACTTTATGTATCTTAAATTATTATATATATGTAAATTCAATAAATATGATACAAAAATTATTAGGATACAATAATTTGGATGTAATAAAAATTAACATTTCATGAATCTCAAAAGACTCTTTAAATTAATAAATATTAATTTATCTATTAAATTATACATCTACAAATTAGTAATATTTTGCAGTCTCACCTATATTAATTTAGTGCGTTTTACTATTGTATTATTTTAAGAATAAAAGTTATTTGTAGCTATATAAGGTAATCTATCTAAGGAAAATCAATCGGAAAAATTCATTAAATATCTCTACCTATGATTATGCTATATTATGTGTAGATATGTCTAGGTACATTCTATAACAAATTATACCCCAATTTTAAGCATTATTAAGACATTCTTTGCAAACAGTTTGGACCCATTTTTTATATTTCAAAGCTTTTTAACGAAAAAATTTCAAACTCTGGTTTGAAATCTATGGTCAAACATATATTTAAAATATTTCCTTTTTTAAAATTTGCTTCAAAATATATGAAAACTATCTGGCCACTAAATTAAGCATTATTAAGCCCTTCTCAACAAACTGTTCAGACCCATTTCAGATACTTGAGAACTTTTAAAGGAATTTTTTTCAAAATCTATGGTCAAACATATCTTTGAAAGAATTTCCTTTTTTTAAAATCTGATTCAAACAACATATGAACTTCTATCAAAATTTTAAGCATACTAAAGCTTGAAGGGCAATAAGGTTCAAGTGGGAAAAATTCTTCAGTTGTTTCATCGGAAGACGATGAAGAATGGGAAACTGTTGGTCCAAAGAACAAGTCTGTAGTCACAAGAACTCAGGACTTCGTTCCTTCAAACTTGAGTGCCACTATTGGGGTGCAGTTGGTGAGCCTTGTAAAAGTGAGAGGGAACAAAGCCTCTGTGATAGTTCAATCATTTTTGGTATTCCATCTTGATATTTCACATGAAGCTGTTCATAACATTTAAGATGCTCTCTGCCTATTTTCTGCCCCTGAGACACTCAAGGGATATAGAACTACCGTAGGAATGGTTGGAGTGGATACTGCTAGGAAATCCATCAGCATACACACACGTCCTAAGATAACAATTTTACACCTGAAGCGGTTTGGTTATGTAAGCTATGGAAGTACCAAATTCCATAAACCTGTGCATTTTCCTCTTGAACTAGTTCACAGCTTATCACTAGTCCAAGAGGAAAATGCACAGGTTTATGGAATTTGGTACTTCCATAGCTTACATAACCAAACCGCTTCAGGTGTAAAATTGTTATCTTAGGACGTGTGTGTATGCTGATGGATTTCCTAGCAGTATCCACTCCAACCATTCCTACGGTAGTTCTATATCCCTCGAGTTTCTCAGGGGAAACAAATAGGCAAAAAGCATCTAGAATGTTATGAACTACTTCGTGTGAAATATCAAGATGGAATGTCAAAAATGGTTGAACTATCGCACAGGCTTTGTTCCCTCTAACTTTTACAAGGCTCTTCAACTGCCCCTTAATAATGGCACTCAACTTGGAAGGAACAAAGTCCTAAGTTCTTGTGACTGCAGACTTGTTCTTTGGGCCAACAGTTTCCCATTCTTCATCATCTTCCGATGAAACAACAGATGAATTTTTCCCACTTGAACCTGATTCCCCTTCAAGCTTTCGTATGCTAAAAATTTGGATAGAAGTTCATATGTTGTTTGAATCAGATTTTTAAAAAGGAAATACTTTCAAAGATATGTTTGACCATAGATTTTGAAAAAAATTCCTTAAAAAGTTCTCAAGTATCAAAAACGGGTCCGAACAGTTTGCTGAGAAGGGCTTAATAGTGCCTAATTTTGTAGCCAGAGAGTTTTCATATATTTTGAAGCAAATTTTAAAAAAGGAAATATTTTTAAAGATATGTTTGACCATAGATTTCAAATCAGAGTTTGTAAATTTTTCCTTAAAAAGCTTTGAAATATCAAAAAAGGGTCCAAACAATTTGCTAAGAATGGCTTAGTAATTCTTAAAATTGGGGTATAATTTTGTTATAGAATGTAACATATCTACACATAATATAGTATAATCATAGGTAGAGATATTTAAAGAATTTTTCCAATTGATTTTCCTTAGATAGGTTTCATTATATACCTACAAATAACTTTATTCTTAAAATGAAACTATAGTAAAACTCACTAAATTAATATAGGTGAGACTACAAAATATTATTAACTTGTAGATGTATAATTTAATAGATAAATTAATATTTATTAATATGAAGAGTCTTTTGAGATTCAGGTAATGTTAATTTTTATTACATCAAAATTATTGTATCCTAATAATTTATGGATCATATTCATTGAATTTATATAAAAATAATAATTTATGATACATAAAGTACAATGAATACAACAAAACATTGTATCTTATTAAATTATGTATCCTATTTATTGAATTCAAGGTTTTATGTATTATGCCTCAATTCAAGCCAGGAATTCAAGTTTTTGTGGACAACGAATGGTACTCCATTCGTCCAAATTTTAATGCTTTTTTGGTTAACATAGACGACACATTTATGGTAAGAAAATTTGCAAACTAGTACTATATAATAAGCTAATGTATTATGTATTACATACAAATAATATAAACATAATCAATTAAACAAATAATACATTTTTTTTGGTGAAAAACATTATAAGATATTTCCACATGATGGGCAATGATATACATCATGAGTTCTTAGACTTACAACTTGAATATAACATATTTGGTGTTTGTCCTTTTGTAGGCTCTATAGAATGGTAGATACAAAAGTATCTCGCATAGAGCAGTGGTTAACAACAAGACTCCTAGAAAATTACTTCAAGTTAGGTTCATATCAAATTCTCCAGGCAAACTGAACTGACATATATGAATAAGTAGAACTCAGATCAAACAAGACAACGCATCAAACACCTCAGCCTCGATCTTGCCCGGAAAGGCATAAAATTGAGCTCGATCATCTTGACGGGGAACCTCCTTGCTTGGCGGCACTGCTCCCCTAATTGGATTACTGTTCTACAAGACTCTACTAGAATCATTTCGGTACAATGAGATCAATGAACCTAGGGCTATGATACCAACTTTGTCACAACCCAGACCGTTGTGATTGGCACCCACACTAATCCTCCAGTGGGAGAACCATTACTACAACCCAATCTAACAACTTAACCAAAAACTAGGCATTTAAAGATACAGAAGCAGGTTTAAATTACAAAAAGAAATACGGAGTTCCCATAAACTCCAAAGGTTTAAAAAATAACTAACCAAACTAATGCGGAAGTCTTAACCCTCAGAATCTGAAAGTCATTGTACCAAAACTCTGATTAACTAACAAGTCTAAGAAAAGGGGGTGCAGCCCCAAAAACTAAGCAAGCACCCTAAACAAATAGTCTGAGTCCGAAAAGAGGGGACTTAAACAAGAGAGATCAATGGCAACCTGAAAGAATTGGCTCACCCTTGAATCTGGTCACGCTCAAAAGTCACCTAACTGAGGCCTGCCAGTAGCCGCCTAAAGATGCCCTGTACTCAACAAAGAAAGAGCAAGTGCAGTATCAGCACAGTGTACTGGTAGGATAACACAGCTATTCCAGTAAGCACAACATATATCATAATCACAACAAGGTAAACATGACATGCACAGAATATAAATACACATTGGTTAATATTTTAGAGCAACATACAGTATTCAAACATCAATCATCATTAGATATGAACGTAATCATCACAAGTAGATACACAACACAATTCAATGGTCCTCTCATGGAACCCATACCCAAACTGTTAGTGTATCGAAAAATGGTACCCGATCCCAATTAGTGCGCCGGACGTGACACCCAATCCCATATATGCGCCAAAACATGGAACCCCATCCAAGTTAGTGTGTCAAAACGTGACACCCGATCCAATATATGCACTAAAATATGGCACTTGATCCAATTTAGTGTGTCGGAACGTGACACCCGGTCCAATCATCCTACCACAATCATAATTACAATGTACATTCTCATAATCATACAATCAAGTGTTGATTCATGGAATACGATCATTCATTCATACTCATTTACATTAGGTTTGATCAGTAGGCTTCATTCACATACATACATGCATTACAATGAAGCAATTACTAACACATATCACGCAAAACATGAAATCAAACCATCAACTAGCTCGAACAAATCTTGAACCTCCTAAGATACTTGATTCTTCCCTTTCTGGATTCTTTCCACTTGTTCTTAGTCTACAAACAATCAATATAACGCGAGGATCAATGAACGAGGCCTAATTACCCGGATTACAATCAAAATCATCAACCCTAGGCCAAAGCCATGATCCTAATATGCAACTAGGGCTTTTTTCCCACCATCCAAATCAGTTCCACAACCCTCCCCCAATAATAATTACCCATGAATTTACATTCTACGGATCTAAAAACGGATTCGGGGAGTAAAAACCTTATCTTTAGCTTCAAGAATGGTGAAAAATTGTCAAGAAGTCACCCTGGTTCGTCTTCTAACTCTTAAGAATGAAATTTGCAAAATAATGGCATTTTTGGGGTTTATTTCCGACTTAAGTCGCGACTGTCCTGCCGCAGCGGGACCCATCCCGCCACAACGGCCTTACCCTGGCAGAAATAATCCCACCATAGCGGCTTGCACAGAAGTAGAAAGTCGATTTAAAAGTTTCAAATCCCCATTTCACAACACACATTCATCCCATGACACTCAAAAACTACCCGTTTACGCTAAGATCAGTTTCGGGAGTTCTACCCGCCTGAATTCAATTTCGTAAAGTCGTTGGGTTCCTTAACGTCTTGTCTATCCACTCATGTCATAAAATTCATTATTAAATATCTCATTCAATACCAGATTTCCCTAGACCTCACTGACTCAGATTTTGTCCAAATCTGGACTAGGCTAGGAAATCCCAAGTTACTACAAAAAGTTTTTTCGGTCTCATTTTCTTTCCCTGTTGGCTTTTCCATAATGACGGCAATAGGTCATTACATCAATTGTGTTAAAGGTTCTTCTTTAGAAATGGATAGGCTCAAGTGGTGCCAAGCTAGGTTCACACTTTCACAAGGTGGTCACAAAGAGGTATAGTTGCAATATTAGCTCACTCTTCACAAATTGCCTAAGATCATCTCTATCATTCACTCACATTAGCCAATTGGACCAACGGGGAAAGTTCTAGGTATAACCAAGCATGCATTTCAAGTCAACCTCACCACACACAGCATTCAACACAATCATCAAACAAGACTTAACCATTTTCGCAAGCGTGCAATGATCATCACAAGAATCCCACTCAACAAATCGCATAGTCACAATGAGATGCTACGAGTTCACATATGGAGTAACAGAAATAGAGTAAAGGAAATCCTCCTGCCAGTCTAAGCTAGGGTGAAGTCTACATGTCAGTAGCACTATCTGTTTGGGCATCCGTGCCCGGCTCATCAACATCTTTGGCTCTAATAGAGCCAACCATCGACGTCTCTCTACAGGATGTCACACAACAATCTCAACCATGGCATCCTCAAGATCTGACATATCATCATAAACAGCCTCATTTCTAACACCTAGCCGCTCCTCATTTGTCTCCACCTTAGACTCAACATTTGCATCATCAGCCTTAGCAACATCTCCGGTCGTAGTAGCCAGAGGGACTTCAGAATTGGCTGGAATATCAATGATCGGGACCTCGGGAATCTCCACCGTACAAAATAGCATCGATAAGTTGGTGGACTTCAGTTGTCCACCTCTTTCCTCAACCAGCAACATCGTCCTTTAGGGCCATCACAGTGGCACAGTCACCCCGATCCTCCTCGCAAGACTCAACCCGCATTGTAAGGGTAGCTAGAGCCAACATGTGGCTATCAATCAAATCTCGATGCTCTCTCATCTCAGCCCTAATAGGAGCTAAGGCATCAGTAATAGCCCATTCTATTAGCCCGGGAACATTGTCCTCTACCCAGGAGGCACTCACTTCAACAGATTAGGCCAGATGGCCCATCTTGTACAACATGGCCTGGGTGATAGGGGGTCGAGAGGCAGAAACAGTAGCAGAAGAAGAAGAGGGAGAGGGTGCAGCAGTAGAACTAGGGGAGGCAGTAGTTGAAGGAACAGAGGTACCTGTAGGCTCACTGGCCTGAGGAGGCATAATTGCCTCACTCGGCAACATATCAACATCAACCTCTGAAGATGTATCCACTGGTGCAGCCCTCCTCCTATCGGCCTCATCCCGCATGTATCATCCTTGATACGTCGGATGTCAGTAGAAGAGGTGAGGTTCACCTCTACATCTGTCTTCTCAACCATGGGAACATGGGCCCGCTGGCACAGCTTGGTAATCAGCACGGGGAAAGGAAGCGAGGTTTGGCTCTGCTTGGCCCTCATGGCCATCTCTTGCTCGATCAGCAGCCCTAAATTCAACCTCTGCGATCCATAATCGACACTAGATAGGCAGTTTTTGGATGGCGGAGGATGGACTCATTCTGTGAAGGCATAATAGTGCTGCTAATTAACCCGAACTAGTATATGGAAGCAACATTCAGGTCCTTCTCGATTAGTGCACCTACCTCTATCCACCTCAGAGTAACATCAGAAAGGACAGGTGCTAGCCAACCCTTTAGATCCTCTAGGGTCGTCTTCTTGATTAAGTCGGGATAGTCATGCAGGAAATCCCGTGAACATCCAAGTACCACATTTATGTCCGAGCTCCTACACTTCACCTTTCGGCCTCGAACCATCACCTCATCCACCGGCTTGAACATGTTGACCTTCTTCTTCCCTTTTGGGACTAGCTCTTCATATGCCGCATAAAATTTCCAAACCCAAGTAGAAATGTAAGGGCCTCGGGGTTTTGTTAAAACCTCAAATTTGTGGAACTTCAAAGTGTTCCATACCTCAGGATATCTATCTACCACACCATCGGTAGACAACCGCTTCTCCTCCAAAATTGTCCTCGAACCCTTGGCCTTTAATTTGTTGAGTGATCGGGAAGGGGGACCTGAACTGGTGGTGCATGTACCACTGTCTGAGCTGGGGCTGGAGGAGAAGGCATAGGAGGCACTGGGATCCTAGACGGATCATTCATGGCCTTGGAGCGTAGCTCCACCTAGCATTTAGGAGTTATTCATCTTCCAGCTCAGAGATGGATGTCGGAGACTTGTCCATAGACTAACCCTTACTAGAAGAGGGAGTGAGGTTTGTAGTGTAGATTCCCTCACTGTGGAGCTCACCTCCGCCGGTGTCAACCCCACGGGTGCCTTTCCCTTGCCTTTTTCCCTTTTGGGAGGAAGTTTAGTCGGTGGAGCTCGGAGGTAGCAGCCTCCTCATTAATCACAATTCCACGTGCCCGCTTTCAGGGCGGTTTATTCCTTCCTACTACCTTGGGTCTATCCATTTCTGCAACATAAAACAACAAAGATGCAATTAGAAGAAAAAGAAAAGTATGAAAAGCTGCACAGAAAAACTTGCTGAACCGGTTGGTGAGTCACCAAACACTTTTAACGAGCCAGGTCGGGGTCGCTGAAAGTTCCAGAATAAATCACTCAAAATTCAAAGCAGGTCGGCGGTGCCCAGGGCCAATCGGTGGATTGCCGACACCATTTGGTGAACTAGAATTGGTTCGCCAAAAGTTACAAAATAAAATCAAAAATATGGGATGCCAAAAAGCGATCAAAGTTACTTTCAGTGAGTTATCGAGTGAACTTGGTAAGCTCAGGCATATCACCGAAAGTTAGAGATTTCAGACTCAAAAAATAGAGAATTAAAAGGTGATTTAGGGGACGTTAGGCAAACTGCCAAACTACTCAGTAAGCTCGACGCAGCTCGTCGAATAGCCCAACCTACCAATTTTGTACCCCAAACTTCAAAATCTAACCCGCAGCCCACGAAAACAAAATTAAACACTCACTTCATGTAATTCAACCAAGACCCATGCCCACGGGCTACTCAGACTTCCCCCGATTTGGCAAAAAATTGCAAATTGGCGTCTTTTTCCCTTAAGAAGGACGTCAACTACTCTATCATTGGGAAAAAATTGACAATTAGCACAATTCGGGGTTACTCAGACTTCACCCCGCTAGACACACAACAATTTCAACACACCCCAATAATTTTAACAATTGACGACACGGGGATTTACTATTTAAGGCCAAATAATCAAGATTTCAACTAAAATATGGGCAAACAAACCACCACACAATACACAAGAAATTACCAAGCACATATAACAACTATAAAACAATAATGCATTTGATTACAACCATTTATAAAGCGGGATCCGTAAAACCAACCTTAGATGCCAAAAAAATTTAAAGCTAGGCTAGCAATGAAATCTAAAAGTCCACCCCGAGCAAATCATCCCAAGTAAAAGTAAGAACAATAGTACGAGAACAAAAATATAAGCGGTTGTGAGAGTTCGAAAGTTGAAAAGTATGAAAATGAAGAGATTTTGAATTTAAATCGGTTTGTCCTATAAAAACTCTTCAGTTCACGCGGCGGTCGGAGACCACGACTTACGTCACCAACCCACTCGGTGAGTTTTACAGAACCTCTAGGAAGCTAGGTGGTTCCAACGTCGATCCAAGTCGGGCTCGCCGACCTGTTCGGTGAGTCACTGACTGGATCTTTGGCTCGCCTAGCTTCTTAGGATTTTCCATGGTATCACTCGGTAGTCCTCCTTTTGAACTTGGATTTAAATGAGTCAAGATTTGACCCATTTGTGTCTTCAGCTGTTTAATGGAAACTGAATGAGAAGTGACAGTCTGATTGAGAGTTGAGATGTCATCATTAATTCTTTCAACAATTTGTCCGACCCTTCCACTTTGTTGAGAATATGTGAGAGCATATCTTCACTGCAGAAATTCTTTGGGTCAACCTTTTTCTCTTTGGGTTTTTGACGCTACGTATCTCTCCTTCTAATTTGCACCATGATCACGCCATTCCCTATCACAGTCTCTCCAACAGTCATCACACTCTCTATTCCAACCTTGATTTCCGCCCGGCCTAGGATAGTTTGGATGGAAACCACCACCTTGATTTCCGCCCGGCCTAGGATAGTTTGGATGGAAACCACCACCTTGATTTGCAAGAAAGCTCACTTCCGCATTATATAGAGCCTCAAAATGTGTATCATTGGGTTCACCCCATTAACACCAATAGCATTCACAGCTCTAGTACCACTACCCAATACGTTTTTTGACAAAAGATCCAATTGAGTCATCATTTTAGCCATGTTTTGGTCCCTCTCTTGGTATTTTTTGATTTGTTCCTTCGTCATCCTAAATGTCAAAGGAGACACTTGATCCTCTCTTGTATACCAAGCTCGATTGATTTTGGTCGTGCCATCAAGAAAAGAAGAATCGATCTAAAACGGTTGTTGCATGATACCTCTTTGCACAAGTTGATCAACCACTCCTTTGTTCATCGAATCTAGACTCCGATAGAAATATTGTAGCAAGACGTTGTTTGGGAGTCCATGAGTCGGACATTGAAGTAGCAATTTCTGAAACCAAAGCCATGTCTCGTGGATTGGCTCACCATCCAAGCATTTGAAACATTGGATATTATCTCTTAATGACATCTTCCTCGAAGGAGGAAAGAACCTTGTTTAGAATGCTTCGGTCAATTCATCCCAAGTAGTAATGGAGTCCCTAGGTAAGTGGGCTAACCACTTGGTAGCCTCTCCCATTAACGAAAATGGGAACAATTTGAGTCGAACTGACTCTTGGGATATATTCTTGAACGAGAAGGGACCATAAACGTCCATAAAATTTTGAATATGGTCATGGGGATCCTCATGAGCCAAGCCTCCAAATAACCCTTTCATTTGCAAGAGTTGCAGCATCGTGCTTGTCACGTGGAACACCGCATTTTCCTCAACTTGAGGCAATCGGATAGCACCTACAGCACCCAAATATAGCTCATTTACTGGTACTTTATTCACATCGTTCAAGTTACCATGTCGTCATTTTGGCCCAGCAGCATGGCGTTGCTTCCATTAACACTCATTTTGTCACCTACTCGAAGGCAACAAATAACACACAAAAGGTAAATAGGTTCACCTACAACACGATCAAATCACAAACCAACTTCAAAAAGATAATTCTATAACACCACTCCCCAGCAGTGGCGCCATTTTTTATAAACACTCAAACTACACATCATCCAATACTAGGTGTAAGTGATCGTTATCTAGTATAAAACCCAATGAAGAGTTGAGGTCAAACCCATAGGGAGTGGTATAGTACAGAATTCAATTAAGAAGTAAAAATTGTTATTCTAATCGATTATATATGTAGACATTGTCGAAATCAAACAAAGTAAGTTAAAGGTTTGACAACGAATGTTAGATGGGGGGTTTAAAAGTGACAATTAACAACTACGATAATCACAAAAACAAGGGAGTAGACAAGTAGGAGGGAATTCTCGAGGATGTGATCGATGATAGGCTAATTTCGCTATATGTGTAATTGAAGTTTATTAAAAAATTGTTGAATCTCAGTGGGTAGGCTAGACTATAGATGCAATAGCTTTCTCTCGAACAACTATTACGATTCAAGCGAGTTCTCTCAAACCTCGACAAGCTTAACACTATAAACAACCCAAAACATTAATTTATCTACTCTCTCGAGCTAGATAGGAAGGAAAGAGTTAAGATTCACTCTCTCAAGCTGAACCCACAACAACCCAAATGCTACAATCATTAATCGATAACCTTGGTTATAGAACCTCTCTCTCGAGCAAGCCCAAAGCACTAAGCTAAAATTGAATATGCAACAACAATTCATAAATTAACACTCAACTATCAATTAAACCCACTTTAAAACAACATTTAAATCATTAAACAACAATACCCATAAGCTAATTAGACAAATAATCATATGATCACACCCCAAGAATTGGGGTTTTAGCCACACATCATAAAAAGGCAGAAATTAATACTAATTACTCCATAATCTAGGTATTACACTCCAAGCCTTTACAATGATTCAAAATGCTCAAAATCAAAAACCCAACTCCAAAACTACTTGAAAAATCCTTCAACAAGGTTCAACAATCAAAAACTCAGGAAAAACTAAAATCCTAAAAGATTTGACTATCTGATTGATGTCTTTTCTACTTTTCAAATTTTAATTTATAGTTTTCCAAATTTTAGCTTTCAGGAGTTAAGCGAAGTAAGTCGAGCGTTATCGACCAAGTCAGCGATGTGCCCTTTACTCCATTCCATTCCCAGTTTGCCTTGGCTCTTTATCCTTAGAGTTCTGTGACTTTTGGCGGTCAGGATTGAGGTCATCGATCTATTCGGAGGTCCGCCGACTATCCATTTCCATCGCCAAGTAGGTTCTTCCCCCGGGCTGGCATGTTGGAACTTTAGGCGAGCTAAAGAATCACTCGACGGCTCACCGAGTGGTCTTAGCGATCACCAAGATTGCCTTTCTTTAACTTCTTCAGCTTTTTCACTCCTTTTTGCCCGGTAATGTCCTTTCCTTGCTCCTTAGCCTTTATTGTTGCAAATCAACACTTAAATATGAGTTTATAGCATAAATTAGGCATTTAAGGACAATAAACTATGAAAATCAAGCCCCAAATTAGTTAAAATCTAGGACTCATTAGTTAGAGGTGGTAGTGTTTGCCTTAAAGATTTGGTGGCATTACTTTATGTTGTTCATGTGGATGTGTTCATCGACCACAAGAGTTTTAAGAGGATTTGAATCTTCGCCAAAAGAGATGGCTTGAGTTATTAAAGAACTACGACATTTGTATCTTGTATCATCCCGGAAAGGTGAATGTGGTAGAGGATGCTCTTAGTCAATTAGCAATGGGTAGTGTTGCTCATGTTGAGGATGGTAAGAAAGAGTTAGTTCGTGATGTGCATAGGTTGGACAGATTGGGTGTTCGCTTGGTTGTCTCCAATGAGGGTTATGTAGTTGTTCATAATGACTCTGAATTGTCTTTTGTATTGGATGTGAAAGCTAAGAAAGATCTTTATCCAGTATTAGTTGACTTGAAGAAGTCATTTTCTGAAAAAGCCATTACGGCTTTCTCCCAAGGAGGAGATGGTGTCCTTCGATACCAAGGTCGATTGTGCATTCTGAATGTTGATGAGTTGAGAAATGAGATTCTGATAGAATCTCATAGTTCTTAGTATTCTATTCACCCAATAGCCACCACGATGTACCGTGATTTGCAAGAATTATATTGGTGGAATGGGATGAAAAACGATAATGCGAAATTTGTGGCTAATTTTCCGAATTATCAACAAGTGAAAGTTGAGCATCAAAAACTAGGTGGTTTGGCTCAATAAATTAGTATTCCTACATGGAAGTGGGAAGACTTGAATACAGACTTCATTACGGGTTTACCCTATACTCGTTAATAGTTCTATATTATATGGGTCATTGTGGATAGAATGACGAATTTGGTTCCCTTTCTTCCCGTTAAGCCTTTATTCTCTTCGGAAGATTATGCCAAGCTTTATATTTAGGAAATGGTAAGGTTTCATGGAGTGCCCTTGTCCATTATCTCCGATTGAGATACTCAGTTTACATCTCAGTTTTGGAAGTCATTCCAAAAAGGTCTTGGTATTAAAGTGAACTTAGCACGACTTTTCATCCTTAGACCGATGGACAAGCCGAACGTACCATTCATACTTTGGAGACCATGTTGAGGGCTTCTGTGATTGATTTCAAGGATAATTAGGATGATCACTTGTATTTGAGTGAGTTCTCTTACAATAATAACTATTATTCTTCTCACGACCCAAGGTACACCCTAGATGTGACATGGAATATAAGATCCCGAGAGGCCCTACAAAACCACTTATCATACATCATACAAGATAATAGAAACAAAAGAGTTTAAAAGGTAGCATTTCATACAAAAGAGTTTGACAAAAGCGGAAGTCTAACATAGTCTCAACTAACCATCTATTATATCAAAAGAGGTGATTGAGATGTAACCCATACATCACATACAAAGTCTAAAAATGGTAATAAAGAAATACTTATAAGAGTGACATCGTCCTCGAAGTATGAGGACTCACCAAGCCTTTAAGTATCTAATACAATCAGCTAGCCACGAATTGAGAGAGTCAAGCCCTACATTAGTGAAGCAACGTAGGCACAAGTATGCATCAATACATGGAATGTACTAAGTATGATGGGAATGCAATAAAACATGAAATGTGATCATAAGGGGACATAATCAAAAACATTAAATGCATGACCAAATTAAAACATAATAAAAACGTTTAAGAAAATTCATAAATCATGAACATGGTCAATGCATCTTTAGTTCATAAAGGAAGAAGCTTCATAAAACTTTAGTAATTAACAAAGTTATTTTTGTGGGAAGTTTACCATTAACCAACATAGATCATGTGAGCTATAGCATGGAATCCAGTATATCATACCGAAAGAAGGGGAAACTACTTGCCAAGGTAGAATCCATACACATCATATCATATGCTATATGTGGATCCACTAGCTAGGTCATTTAAGACAACTCCTAGGGTTCATGTAGTTTAGGACTAGAAGTTGCTACTCAAGACCAACCTAATTGAGCCTCCACCTCAAAGCCACTCGATGTTAAGAAAAAATCCCACAGAATAGTCATTAATCATATTCATATTATCATCCATTGAAAAGTACGATTACGATACTAATCCACTCTAAAAACACCATATAGTAGCTCCTTAGACCATGTGTGAGAAAACCTTTCACCATTCCTGATCTTTTCATAGTAGCTTTATAAGTCCCATAGTCATTAACTTCATACTAAATATTTCCTACTACTAATGGAAATAGTTTTTAAAGTGTGATCTATAATCATTGATGGCATATCCGGATACCATACTAATCAAGACCTAATTTAGGAAAATAGACCAAAAGCATTGAGGGAAAATCTAGATGTCATGCATGTCATGTGGCCAAGCCTCATAGAATATATAGATACTTTCATATATAAGCTTACTGAAGTTATACACATTGCTTTCATAAAATATGCATTATTTCATAATAATATATTCAAAGATTCAAGTTTCTTCATAAATTCATGTAAGTTAGGGTTTATAGTCAAAATTCATATGTCAATGCATGGGTTCACATGGAATTAGTTTAAAAGCATGTAATTAAGTCCAATCATCAAAATAAGATCATAATAAAGCAATTGACTCTATACAAATAGAACCATGAGGAATCGAATGAAAACCTAATCACATTTTGGGAAATTGAATTGGAGAATTGAAGAAACTTTGGGGACTCAATGGGTGACTGGAACCCATTGATGAACTCCCTACAAACCTTTATTGAAGCCCTAATAAATGGTGAAGAAAGAATACTTGAACTTGAAGAACCCTAACTTCTTCTTTCTTGATCAAGAGAGAAGACTTTTAGAGAGAACCTTGGAGAGACTTTAGGAATTTGAGAGAATGAAAAAGTTGGGAGAAATTTCTAAGGGTGAAGGGAATTTATAGGGCTTATATTTAGGGGTAAAATGGCATATTATAGGGTTAAAATAATTAGGAAAAGACCCAAAAAACCCTTAAGAATAACTGTCGAGCCTCACCTATGGTCCGTAGGTCTTTCTACGGACCGTACTGGTCAATGGTAGATAAGTTTAGATTCCATTATTTGGTCCAACTTTTGATGGAACCCCATGTATGACTTGTAGGTCTTCCTACACTCCATACATGCCAACCATAGAAACCAACTTTACCCCTTAAAATTTCACTGAGTATGGGACTCGCCTACGAGACCTACCTACAACTCATCAAATAACCTATGACCCATCCTGCCCATTCATAGGTCAACCACTGGGACTTAGTATTTTTAAAACTCAAACCCCAAGTCTACGACTCCCTTTCTCTGGCCTGTGGGACTTCCTACGGCCTGAAGATAGGATTTGTAGATCACCAAGTGCCCAAAAATAGTGCTTTCCCTTTTGAACATAGATTTTCAAATTTTGAGGTGTTACAATTCTAACATTATGATGGCTCCATTTGAGGCTCTTTATGGTAGAATATGTACGTCTTCTATTGGTTGTTTGATGTTGGTGAGGTCACTTTGATAGGATTTGAGTTGGTTCATGAGGCTATGGAAAAGGTTTGATTTATTTGCGAGGTTGAAAATGGCTCAAAATTAACAAAAGTCTTATTTTGATATTAGAGAAGAGACCAAGATTTTGATGTTGATGATTGGGTCTACTTGAAAATTTCACCCATGAAGGGTGTCATCAGGTTTGGAAAGAAAGGGAAGCTTAGTCCCCAACATGTGGGCCAATACCAGATTTTGAAGTGTATTGACAAAGTTGCATATGAACTTGAGTTGCCTAATGATTTAGTATCGGTACACCCGGTTTTTCATGTCTCCTTATTGAAAATGTGTGTTGGAGATCTGACTTCTATTGTACATTTCCAATGTTTGGAAGTTAAAGATAATCTTTCTTATGAAGAGGTCTTGGTTGAGATTTAAGATCGACAAGTTTGGAGGTTGAGAAACAAAGAAGTTGCTTCCGTAAAGGTTCTTTGGAGGAATCAATTAGTTGAGGGTGCTACTTAGGAGGTCGAAGCTGATATGATGTCCTGGTATCCTCATCTTTTTCCCTCATCTCCTACTCTAGCTTGAGGTATTGGTTCCTCATGGTTCATTCTTTTGAATTCATGCGTTGTAGTCATCCTCATGTTTCTATATGCATGCATGTTCATGAAATAATGATTTTTGATGTTGTAATTTAGCTTAGAGTGGTTCTCCATGTTTATGCGCATTTGATGAAATTGCATTCATGTTGGGTTGTTAGTTTCTCTTATACTATATTCAATCTAGCTTGATTCCTATTCGAGGACGAATGTTACCATGGGGGAGATATTGTAACACCTCGGAAGTTGGGAAGATGAAAAAGGAAAGAAAAATGCAGAAATTCTCTGAAACATTGGTCTACGAGATAGACCTACGGCCCATAGGAGTGGAATCGTATGACCTTGAAGGAGTTTTGGAAAATTAAGTTTCTGAAGTTTAATCTACGATTGATTAGGACGGTCCACCAAATGGACTACGGACCGTAGGAAGGTCCCGTAGAAAAGTCCAAGGCTTAGTGAAACTTTGGGTTTAAAGTTGAGGTCTACGGATAGGGTCTATGAACCGTAGGAAGTTTGACAGTCCGTACAAATGAGTCATAGGATTTGCCCAAGGTTAAGGCCAAGTTACTCGACCAATAGTTTACCAAAACGGTCTGTAGGTAACAATTGTAGGGTCTGTGAACAGTTATTTTTAAGGGTATCTCGGTATTTCCCTATGGACCTAATTCCTATACTACGTAATTTTGCCTATAAATAAGACCCTATAACTCATTTTACTCCTAAAATTTGCCTATTCTCCTTCAATCCCCTAAAATTCCCAAATTTCCTCTCCAAAGTTTTATCTCCAAGGCTCTCAAGGATTCTAGGGTTCTTCAAGTTCAAATCTCCTTTCTCATTATTTCTTAGGTCTTAAAGGTCAAGGTATGTAGAGAGTTCATCAATGGGTTCCATTCACCTATTGAGTCCCATAGTTTTCTCCAAATTCTCCAGTTCAATTTCCCTAAATTGACTAGGTTTTCATTCAATTCCCCATGGGTTCTATATGTATGGATTTCAACTTCTTGATATTGATCATATTATGATTATCTATACTTAACGACATGCATTCTAATCAATTCAATATGAACCTATGCATTGATCATGATTTTGAATATGAACCCTAATTAACATGAATTTATAAGAAGGTATGAATCTATGAATGATGTTTTCATGAACTTATGCATGATTTATGGAAAGAAAAGTTTTATGATCTAGGTTGATTTAAGATAAGCATCAATGAAATTATGAAAGGTTTTCTCACATTAAGAAATCGTGTTTTGGTGAAAGATTTTCTCACTTATTCTTGGTTCAAGATTTAATGAGCAACTCTATGATGTTTTTAGCTTGGATTAGTAACTTAATTTTTCTTTTACATTTATGATGATATATATGCTTATGACTATTCCGTTGGGATTTTACCTAGCACCGAGAGAACTTTGAGGCGGAGGCTCAAAAAGGGTAGTCTCTAGTAGCAACCTCTAGTTCCAAACTATGTGCCCACGTAGGTTGCCTTAAATAGCCTAGCTAGTGGATCCACATATAGAACATGATATGATACAAATTTCTACCTTGGAGAGTATACTCTCCCTTCTCGATGTGGAAGTTACATCGGATTCCATGTATAGCTCACATGGTCTATTGTCGGTTAAAGTTAATATCCAACAAAATGAACTAAGTTGTTCTTAAAGATTTTATGAAGCTTTACTCATGATTTTAAGATGCATTGACCATGTCATGATTTATGATGTTCTTTAAAGGCTTTTTTATATTTAGCTCGGTCATGAATATCATGTTTTCAATTATGTCCTCTTATGATCATATTTCATGTTTTATTGCATTCCCCTCATACTTAGTACTTACCATGTACTAATGCATATTTGTGCCTACATTGTTTTACTAATGTAGGGATTGTCACTTTCTTTCCCTCCGCTTGTGGCTAGTTGGTGATCTTTGGAAGTTCGTATAGGTAGTGAGTCCTCATGTTACGAGGACATAAGCATTTGTACTTTGGTTTTCTTATGTTTTTAATTTCGAATGTTGTTTATGGTGTACGAGTTACGTCCGGACTACTTCCTTTGATGTACTAGATGGCTTGTCAAGACTATGAGAGATTTCTGCTTTATGTCAAACTCTTTATTTCATATGAGATTTATTGTTTTTCTCTATTATATTGTGTTGTATGTATATCAAGTGGCATGTGTAGGGCCTTCCAGGGTCTTATCTGTCATGTCATGTCTAGGGTGTACTTTGGTTTATGACAAACATATTTATAATTGGTATCTCTCTCGCAAAGGATGGTTGTTGTTCTCTTGAAGCTAAAATTATTGATATTGGCCTTTTCCACATAAAATGAAAATCTTGTGTTTCAAAAGATATCAGGTGACATGGAGTCCGAAGGGTAGGGTGTTTTCTTTGGGGCTTGAGAGATCGAATGTAACGACCCAGGGGTACCCCCTAGACGTAACACGGCGTACTTGACCCCAAAGGGGTCGCATAAAAGCCTCATAGCATAACTTGAACATAAGAGCATAGGAAAATAGTGCGGAATTTAAAAAATTTCTTTACAATCGAAGTCTCTAATAAAATGAAAGAGAATTTATGACACTTTGTCTCAAACCATTTATTATACTTGGAATAAAACTCTTGAAACACAATCTTAGGACATAGCCCTTACAACCAAAGTCTAAAACATAAAGACAATAAAGGACATACGGTTGAGCCCTCGAATCCAATCTTCTTCTTCTTGATCTCCTATAAACCTAGCCACGAGGATGGAATCCAATATCTCCAAAGCCTACACTTATAGAAAATGTAGAAAGATGGGGTTAGCACAAAAAGTACCAAGTATGGAAGCCATGCACAAAAACCTTAAAACATGCATAAAAAGGGACATTTCATTTGAAATCATGTTATATGCCATTTTTTAACATCATCTTTGAAATAGTTGGAGAATGCAACCCACCAGTCAACTCACATACATTTTCATCATAACATGAGAGATATCATTATAATAACAAGCATAGTCTCCAACATCAACTCAATACATATCCCACTCTTCACAATACATAGCCTCCACTCATAACATGAAACAAAGTCAAATACCAAGATCATCTCATCATAAAGCAATCATCACATAAGCAACCCCTAAGAAACACTTGTGCAATGTATGGTTGGCATCCCATAATACCAACCCTACTAAGTACTCCTTTGAAGCTACTTTAGTCATACATTTCATCTTTAGACCTCATCATAAGCAATAACCACAAATAAGGAAATAGTCATGTACATTACTTGAATTATCAAGAAAGTCATTCATAACAACTATTTATTCAATATACATGCATACATTCAAATCTCATCATATTATAAAGGAACCATCCTATGACATCATACTAAGTCTACCTGTGCAATGTGGAAGTGAAGTCCCATACCCCCACTCCTACTAAGTAAAACTCACCA
Source organism: Solanum acaule (assembly GCA_036250505.1). NCBI lineage: Eukaryota > Viridiplantae > Streptophyta > Magnoliopsida > Solanales > Solanaceae > Solanum > Solanum acaule. The sequence goes on along the minus strand of JAJOOR010005898.1, from coordinate 25,513 downwards.
AGAAGTCATAGTAAATTTCATGTCTCATTCATTATATTTATTATATAGGGAAAAGTAGCCATAACCAACATAGACCATGTGAGCTACATGGAATCCGGTGTCGTGTAACCCCACACCGAAAGAAGGTGTCCTACTTGCCTAAGGTAGAACTAAATGTATTAGCTTTTAGGTGGATCCACTAGCTAAAGACCTATGTGGACACATAGTTATGGGATAGGGAGATTGCTTCTAGAAACCCAACCTACTGCATTGGCGGTGGAGCTTCCATATCATGAGTTCACTTTAGATGACCCAACCTATTGCATTAATGGAAGGGACTTTACCTCATTTTCCATATCCACTCGGTGTTAAGCATTATTTCACAAATTATACATAATTAGTCTTGAATTGGATTTACATGTTTGAAGGGGTATTTTACCCTTCATTCAACCCAACTCATAAAATAGCTCATAGATTCAATTAGGTGAGAATGGACTTTCAACCTTAGAATCATAATTAGTATGTGAGAACAACTTTCACACCAACACCACGTGTTCTCATGAAAATGGACTTTCAATCAACACAATAGGATCCACATGGTTACGTACATTTCATGCATAATGATGTGTAAAGGTGCATATGAGAACTATACTTTCAATTAACATCATTGATACATCATAATCATGTTTATGCATGGAGTGTGTGTATAATTGTCCTTGCAATGACACAACAACAACATTATCATCATAGACACCTCCCTCTTAAAGTGTTCATAAGTTTGTACATAATATCACAATCATGCATCATTTACATATATTTCATTCAAGGATCATAGACCATATAAATCAACACATCTAACATTTATCATAATAGACATGTATATATTCATAATTCAAATAGTTCATTCATTTGCTGTATAAGCTCATAAACTCACATTGTAGGTCATGTGGGTAAAGTCCTTCCACAATAGTACCTTATACAATTTAACATGTATAATAGCTTTCTTCTTTAAAGCCTCAATATTCATAGTTCATTCCCTTTAGCTTTTACCTTTAAAACCTTGCGAGTCATCTTCATATAATGAGCATTACTATCAAGCAACACCTCACATGGTCATCATGTAAACCTAGTTATTAAGGTAGACTAACCACATGCCTCATTCCTACTCAATTATAGTCATATAGCATCAAGTAAACTAAATTTCAATACTACTCAACCATGATTCATCATGTAGGACCTAATCAAGTTCATTCATGTCTACAAGATTCACTCATAAGCAATTCATGTTTAGGTGATCTACTCTAAGGCAATTCATCAAGAAGTTCATCAATTTTAGAAGGTTGCATCCAAACCCTCAATTTGCCTCTTTCATGACATAACACTAGGCTAAATCAATTTCACCCTAGAAACTTTGGTTAATCAATAATACATGTAGATTTACACTAATATCAAGTTATTACATCATAATCAACCCACATTCAATCAATTGAATCAACTTCCAAAAATATTCATAATGTAGAGAAGAGCCATAGCTTGGATTGGTGAAAACTCATGGATTCTTTTGGAATTCAAGTTAAACTCATCTAAAATCAGTAGTATCATCAATAACAAACATGATTCAATCTTTCAGAACAACTTTGAAAGGAATCCATGGGATTGAGTTGAAACCCTAGCTATTTGAAGATTTCTAGAATTGAATTAAAAGCTTTTGAAGGGGCTCCTTGGGTGATAGCTACCGAAGGATGAAAACTCTCATACCTTAGGTGTAGAATCCCACCAAATTCTTATTGAAAATCTCCCATCTTCAAGCCCTAGTTGATCTCATTCTTGGTCTTCAATGGAGGTTCTAGAGAGAAGATTCTTGGAGGGAAGGGAAGTTGGGTTTTGATTTGGGGTCTTGGGTTATAATGAATTAATGAAGTGTTTAATGACATAAAATAGTTTATATATATGTATAATTACTATATTAAGCAACCCCTACTTAAAACAAACTAAAAATGAATTACCTAAACTAATCCACCTATTGGCCGACTTTGGACAGATTATAGGTGCAATCCACGAGACCCCCAACCATGGTCCGTGGATGGGGTCACGCCCTGTACTATGGGGTCATGGTTTGAGTCTGCAATATGGATCTTGGTGGCCTTGACCTACGGAGCAAGACCACGAGGCGTGGATCAGTCCACTGGCCGTGGATGGCCATCTGTAGGTCACAAGGTTTTGACAGCTTTTGTGAACTTAGGCAACCTTGGGGATTATACTTTAGGATCCTCCCCAAGGACCCTTGGTTGGTCTTTGTGGGGTACCACCTTGACGTTTAACCCCTAGATTCCTCAACCTACGCTCGGGACATCAAACTCAAAAGCTCACAAGTTTGAAATTTGCCTATAGGGAATTCCCAAGAAAGGAAACGAGGAATTCTTAACAAAAAAAGTGCTCTCTGAACCGAACATGAAAGTAGTTTTCCATCAGATGGCTTTTCCTGTAACTCTACTATCGACATGGATTATATATCCAAAAAGGTCCGCTCTCAGCAGAAGTGATGCGGATTATTTAAGAATTAAAGTCGATTTACTTTATAAAAAGAAGATATCAATGAACTTCTATGAAATAGTTTCATGGGATTCAGCCAATTCTCTTGATCGTGGAATATCATTGAAAAATAAGAATATGGGTTATTAAAGGATTTCCTGCTATTATTTCTAGAATCGAGTGTCACATTACGACATGATAACATTAAAGGAAAACATATTAAAATAACTTAATATATCCAATCTCAATGAATCCATTTCGTAAAAGAGCGTGATGTGGAGGCTTGAGACCTTATGTGTGTTCTTGCTATTGTTGTCTAATTACGTACTTGTTTCATTGTTGTCATCACTTGTTCATGTTTGTTGTTGTGTTTCACCTACTAAGTGTTATAGTTGATTTCCTGGTATTACTTTATGCATGTTAGTTTCAATTTTGAGCCAGCCGATGATATCTACTCAGTACATATTACCCTGTACTGACCCCTACTTGTTTTTTTCTTCATTTTCTTTTTGTGGAGTGCAACGAGTGTACCAGTGACTTTGACTCACCAGCTCTAGCCAGTCTCCCGCACAACAGATTCCAGGGTGAGTTATTCCTTCTAGTTTTGTTGGATTCTCTCGATCATGGCATGATGTCCTTAGTTTTCGGACATAAACTATTTTATTCATTTATTATGGTTTCTTTGATATTCTCAAACTTAGTCTTTGGGGATTAGATGTATTTGATGTGATGACTTTTATGTTTTGGAAATGATATGTAATATAATCTAGTAGATTCCTATTTCTCACTTTAATAAGATTTGAGTTTTTGAATTATTGTCGTATTTCATAAGTTGAATAACTAATATAAGTTGGAGTTTGAATTCATTGGTTCACCACCTAGAAGGATAAAGTGTGGGTGTCACTCGTGAATGGTTGTGGGTCATAACAAAAATTAATAGGCACCTGACAGAAAAATAAAAATTGTGAAGCTCAATTAGCAATGAACTATACCATTCAGTACATCGCTGACCTGCTCAGTGATTCCGATTTAGTTCGACGAAATTACATGGAGGGAAATTTTGCAATGGATTTTGTAAACCTATAACTCACTTTTTGGAAAGAGAGAGAAAGACATCTTTTCCCATTCTTAATTTATTAATACTTGCTGAAAACTCTTACTATTAGGGAATAAGTCTACACTTCAAGATTGGATAGAACTTTCTTGAGGTTGAATGTTTTGGGGATTGAAATCTTAGAATCTTGAATCAAATAGTTACTATGGATGGAAATTTTGGTGTACTTCTTTTACCCTTTGGTATGAGTAGCTAAGCTCTTTATGTTTTAGGGGTGTGCATTGTAGGGATGATAAATTTTCAATTAAATGTTGTTTAATTACTTATCAAATGTTGAATTGATATGAATTCAATTGTCTCTTTGTGTTTCTATTTATAATTTGAGCTTGCAAACTCTTGTTTACTTTATATATCTAATGTTGTGGATGACCATTAGAGTGAAAAGAGATGGTCGATAATGTCACACCCAGAGTCTACACCCTAGCCGTGGCCGGCACTCGAGAACAATTACTGGCCCCAAGTGAACCCTTGGCCTAGCTTAACTCTTAGCGGAAGACTTACTCATAAATAAGGTGAAATAAAAAGCACAACTTTACTCAACTTTCTCAAAAGATAACCTCAGATAATAAACTCATAATGTTTTAAAAGAAACATTCAACTAGCCAAATAGGCAACTCAATTCTTAGAACATAAAAACTGGAATGAACAAGACTCGTGAACTATTGTCTATCGATATATAAAGCCTCTAATACTATGAGGGATGTCAGTACAAGACCCTCGATCATCCTAACAACTGAAGTAATTGAAAGTAAATAAGGGATCCTCCAGGAACAAGGAGGTTTACCAACAACTCTTGAACTCAACTGGATCAACGAAGCGTTGGATGCTGATCCTGGTTACTTGTATCTGCATCATAAAAGATGTAGGCCACATGGCATCAATACATGGAATTTACAAGCATGTGAGGGAAAATCTAAAACATGACATAAGCTTGACTGGAACTGAAGAAACAACTTACCTCGTCTCAACTCAACTCAATCGTTTTTAATATAAAAGCAATAATGATAATGCGATATAAACAAAAGCTTTTAAGACAGTAGATAACAACTCAATGTATTGAAAAATACAATTTAACTCAATTAGCCTGAAAGAATTGGCTCACCCTTGAATTCGATCACGCTCAAAATTCACCTAACTGAGGCCTGCCAGTAGCCGCTTGAAGATGCCCTGTACTTAACAAAGAAAGAGCAAGTGCAGTATCAGTACATAACCACAGTGTACTGGTAGGATCACGCGGCTATTCCAGTAAGCAAAACATATATCGGAATAACAACAAGGTAAACATGAGATGCACGGAATATAAATACACAATGCTTATCATTTTAGAGCAACATACAATCTTCCAACATCAATCATCATTAGATATGAACGTAATCATCACAAGTAGATACACAACACAATTCAATGGTCCTCTCACGGAACCCAATTCAATGGTCCTCTCATGGAACCCATACCCAAACTGTTAGTGTACCAGAACGTGGTACTCGATCCCAATTAGTGTGCCGGACATGACACCCGATCCCATATATGCGTAGGAACGTGGCACCCGATTGAAGTTAGTGTGTCGGAACGTGACTCCCGATACAATATATGCGCCAGAACGTGGCACCCAATCCTTATCAACATTTGCATCTCACAACATAAATTTCCATGAGCTTAAGTTACAAAAATTTGGTCGTTAGACATCAGATACTCATTGAGGGATATGTCCAAGCAAACAAAACCTCTAACAAAACTATCGAAACGCTAGATTTAGTAATTGTGATCGTAGATTACCTTTAAGAACAGTAGAATTGGACCCAATGAACCCCACATTCAACCAGACATAATCGATACTGACCTCGACAACTAGTTGAACATTAAGATTATCGGACAACCATAATTATGCATGGTAGCCCTTCTTTAATTTCTCATAAGCAAGGTGGTACATGTAGAACCACTGGCATACTTTAAACACCTTAAGACAACACCCAGTATGTCATTTGAAATAACCAAATCATCCCACTCAACCAAGAGAACATCGCAGGACTAGTACCCCTGATCCACCACTAGGGATCCACCCACAAAAGTGAAAACACATCTGATCATAGCTAGGAAAACATACTCACCACCATGTCTCTAACCGACAACCATCACTATGAGCTATGTGATGATACAGCGTCTTGCCTACTCTGCCAAACTATCTTATACCATTCTGGAATATAGAATTCCTCCCCCCGAACTCATTTTCTGATCCTAAATCACTTTGAATTGATTTCTTATCTCAAATTTTCCTTAGATTCAATTACCCAATACAAGTACATAAGAATCTACTCAATAACAACTCTCAAACTCGAAATGATTATCTCAAGAACTCATCAAACCCATCCTAATTTAAGAAGGAAAGAAAAACTTCAAGAACACAAATCCTTCATCTTTGAGAAAGAATTTGCGCTAAAATAACATGATGGACGTGTGGATGAACAAACCCAACACTATGATAACACACATATCTCCTAGGGATCAAACCCTTGGCGAAATTCCACAACAAAACTTTCAAGAACTTGATGAATGCCTTCAATCTTCCCCCTTTTCTCCTCTTTTCTATTCTTGAACTTTCTTCTAAAACCGTAAGAGTAGATTAGGATTGTAAAATTGAACCAAGTCAGTTTAGACCCCTAAAACCTTACTAAAAACGAATTAATCTGATTGGGTAAGGAAAATACCAAAATACCTCTCATATTTTTGGGTAACTTTCCTTAATTGGACAGCCTGACTTCAAACGGGCATATCTCTCTCATACGAGCTCGAAATTTAGCAAACTCGATAGTGTTGGAAAGTGGATTCCAAGACCTTTCATTTGATATCTTATGGGACACCTAACTCATCATGTAATGTAAGTTATGACCATTTGAAGTTGACCCAAAACTCACAACTTAAGCATAACTTGCAAAATTTCAGATTTAGCTATTTCCAATTTAGCGCTTTCTAAATTTAGCTCTTTCGAAAGCGGGATGTTACAATATCACCCCCTTGGGAACATTCTTCTTAGAATGAAATTACTCTAAGGTAGAACTAAGTGTGTAACATCTAATATTCATCTCAAACACCCAGCATGCAATAAATAACACATCACATCAACTTAAAGAGTACCAAGTAAATAATTAGTACCTTGATTTGAAGCTCCTCCGGGAGTAAAGAGATATGGGTATCTCTTCTTCATATCCTCATCTGCCTCCCAAGTAGCTTCTTCAACAAACTGGTTTCTCCAAAAGACCTTGACTGATGCTACCTCTTGATCCTTAACTTGCGAACCTAACGATCTAAAATCTGAACGGGAATCTCCTCATAAGATAGGTTGTCCTTGATACCAATATCTTCAGTCGGTATAATAAGTGAAGGATCACCCATACACTTCTTCAACATTGAAATGTAGAGTACCGGATGGACTGCTGCTAATTCTGGCGGTAGCTCCAACTCGTAAGTTACATTGCCAATCCTCTTAGATATTATGTAAGGACCAATATATCAAGCACTTAGTTTCCCCTTCTTGCCAAACCTCATAACACCATTCATGGGTGAAACCTTCAAATAAACCCAATCACCCACCTCAAACTCTAAGTCTCTTCTCATAACATTTGTATAAGATTTCTGACGACTTTGCGCTGTTTTAAACCTCTCTTGAATGATCTTAACTTTTTCCATAGCTTGATGAACCAAGTCTGGTCTTATCAACCCAGCTTCACCAACTTCAAACCATCCAATAAGAGATATACATCTTCTCCCATAAGAGCTTCATAAGGAGCCATTTGGATGTTAGAGTGATAACTATTGTTATAAGCAAACTCAATGAGAGGTAAGTGATCATCCCAATTACATTTGAAATCGATCACACAAGCCCTCAACATATCCTCTAAAGTATGAATCGTACGTTCTTCTTGACCATCATTTTGAGGATGGAAAGTAGTACTCAAATTCATCTTCGAACACAAACCTTTCTGGAAAGACTTTCAAAATTGTGTAGTAAATTGTGCACCTCTATCTGAAATGATGAACACTGGAACTCCATGAAGTCTAACCACCTCTTGAATATATAACTTGGCATAATCCTCTGTTGAATAGGTAGTCTTTACCAGCAAAAAGTGGGCTGATTTAGTCATTCGATCTACAATCACTAAAATAGAATCATGTTGTCTGCAAGACCGTGGTAAACCGGTAATAAATTCCACATTGATCATCTCCCACTTCCATTTTGAAAGTTCTATGTTCTGAGCCACACCACTCGGCCTCTGGTGCTCTACCTTGACTTGTTGACAATTCAGGCATTTAGCAACGAACTCTGCAATACTCTATTCGTATTATTCCACCAATAGACTTGAACTCAAGTCAAATACATCTTTGTGGAACTCGAATGGATAGAATATCTGAAGCTACGATATTTCTCCATGATCCTCTCTTGGAGCTCATCCACCCTTGGTACACACAATCTACCTTGATACCTCAATATACCATCCCCCCCTTGTTCAAAAGCCATCACTTTTTGCTTATGAACATTTGCCTTCAATTCAAGTAAAATAGGATCTTCGTCTTGTTTCTCTTTCTTTTCGGATACTAGTGATGATTCAACCCCGTCCATCACCACCACTCTTCCTTCATTGGAATCCATTAATCAAACTCCTAATCGTGCAAGTCTGTGCACATAGCTTGCTAACTATTTCTTGTCCTCCTCAACATGGGAAGTACTACCCATAGACAATATGCTCAAAGCATTAGCAACAACATTATCCTTACCTAGGTGATATAGAATACTTATGTCATAATCCTTGAGTAACTCCAACCACCTCCTTTGTCTGGGATTAACCTCTTTCTGACTGAATACATACTGAAGATTCTTGTGATCGATGAACACAACTACATGAACACTATAAAGATAATGACGCCATATTTTCAAAGAAAATAGTACAACAACCAACTCTAAATCATGGGTTGGGTAATTCCTCTCGTGAATCTTAAGTTGTCTGCAGACATAAGCTATAACCTTGCCATTCTACATCAATACACAACCCAGTTCAACTCGGGACGCATCACAATACATGACAAAACCTTGCATACCTTCTAGTAAGGTCAACATTGGTGCAATAGTCAACCTAGTTTTCAATTCCTAAAGCTTTTCTCACAAGCTTCAAACCATTAAAACTTAATTGTCTTCTGAGTCAACTTGGTCAACGGGGAGGAAATAGATGAGAACCCCTCGACAAACCTTCTATAATAACCAGCCAATCCCAAGAAACTCTTAATATAAGTTGGAGATATGGGTCTAGGCCAGTTCTGTACTACCTCAATCTTTTGAGTATCAACTCGAATCCCTTCACCAGAAATAATCTGGCCTAAGAATGCCAGACTAAAGAAAAAATTCACACTTAGAAAATTTAGCATACAACTTGCTATCCTTGAGAGTTTGAAGAAGTACTCTAAGATGACTAGCATGATCTTTCTCATTCCTCAAATAGATTAGAATGTTATCAATAAATATGATAACAAACATATCAAGATAAGGCTTAAATACTCTGTTCATAAGGTCCATAAATGATGCAGGAGCAATAGCCAAACCAAATGACATGACAAGAAACTCATAATGACCATAACGGGTCTTGAATGTTATCTTAGGAATGTCACTTTCTCTTACTCTCAACTGATGATAGACTGATCTGAGGTCTATCATAGAAAAACAAGTGGCACCCTAAAGTTGATCGAAAAGATCATCAATTCTCGGAAGTGGATACTTATTCTTAATAGTAACCTTGTTCAACTGGCGATAATCAATACACATCCTAAGTGAACCATCTTTCTTCCTCACAAATAAGCCCGGAGTGCCTGAAGGCGAGACACTTGGTCGAATAAAACCTTTCCCAAGAAGATCTTTCAACTACTCTTATAACTCTTTCAACTAAGCTGGAGCCATTCTATATGGTGAAATAGATATTGGACGAGTATCGGGAAGAATATCTATACCGAAGTCTATTTCTCTCTCAGATTGGACTCTGGGAAGATCATCTAGAAACACGTTTCGAAACTCACTCACTACTGGAACTGACTGAATAGGTGGTGTATCAACACTAAAGTCATTAACTCGGACTAAGTGATAGATGCACCCCTTGGAAACTAACTTTCTGGCATTAAGGTACGAAATGAAACGACCCTTAGGCACTGTTGAACTACTCCTCCACTCAATAACTGGCTCATTAGGAAACTAGAATTTAACTACTCGAGTTCTACAATCAACTGAGGCATAACAGGCATAAAGCCAGTCCATACATAGATTAACATCAAAATCTACCATGTCTAAGTCGACTAAGTCAGCCATGGTGTCCTTGTGATTGACAGAAATGGTACAATCACGATAAACTCTCTTAGCTAGAATAAACTCACCAATAGGTGTGGAAACACTGAAAGGCTCAAGAAGTTTCTCAGGAAGAATATCAAAATTCATAGCAATATAAGGAATCACAAAAGATAGACTCACTCCTGTATCTATCAAAGCATAAACATCAAGAGTAAAGTCTTTGATCATACCAGTGACAACGTCTGACGAATTCTCTCGATCTTGGTGACTAGTGATAGCATACATACAGTTTGCTCCTCCGCCAGTCCCTGAAGTAGCTCCTCTAGGTGCAAATCTGTCTAGTGGAGTCGCTGAAGAAGATTGGGCTCTATTGCCCCCATTACCACGGTCCTACTTGTTTTTTGGGCATTCTTTGATAAAGTGATCATTTTGACCACACTTGAAGCAACAGTGGAGCCATCGTGACATACTCCTGAGTGGGTCCTACCAAACTTAGCACATGCAGGAGTCTCATTATCTCATTGTGCCACACTACCTTGAGACTGTGCAGGTCTAGCTCTGAAATTTTGTGAACTCTGATTCTTGAACTCACCTCTATTTCTTGGTGCAGGTGCACCAGCAGATGATGGAGCAGGTCCCTTTTGCTTTTATTGGAAAGACGACCGGCTTGCATTACTCTTCTGTTGTCCAGACTCGTTCCTAGTTGTCTTAACTTTCTTGTTTCGGAACTCTTCTCTATCTCTCAGCTTATCTTCCTCAACCTATTGCACATGGATCATAAGTCTTGCTATGTCCATGTCTCCTATCAACATAGTTGCCTTACCCTCTTTGCTTGACAGACGAGACAGCCTAGAAACAAACAAACTCATCATGCTCCTCATATCAGCAACCATCTCTGAAGCATAGCGGGAAAGTTGGTTGAACTTGAGGCTGTACTCATGCACATTCATTATTCCTGCTTAAGAGTGAGAAATTCCCTTACCTTTGCCTCTCTTAGTTCAAGGGGAAAGAAACTCCCCATGAAGGCACCCTCAAACACAACCCAGCTCACAATCGGTGCACCCTCAGCTCTACTCTTCTTCCATTGATCGAATCAAACTCTAGCAACCCTTCAATTGGTATGCAGCTAGTTCCACTCGCTCAACATCAACAACATGCATAACCTCAAAAACCTTCTCTAGTTCTTCCATAAAGTTCGCTGGAACATCAGTGACACTTGAACCGGTGAAGTCCTTAAGAACTCATGGATCCTTGACGTATAAACCACATCCTGTCGAATAACTCTTTGTTGCCCAGCTTGGTTGGTCACAACTTGGCTCAACATCCAGATAGCTTCCTGGAACTCAACATTAGTGACCTCTCCTTGGGGTTGCACTTCTGGTGCACTGGTACCCCTTGATCCTGTGGATCAACATTCCTCCTAGCAGGACACCCTTTGACTCTCTTTGTGGAGGCATGATTTGAACGATACACGCAAGCACGAATTAGAAGTAAGCTTTATAGAGATGAACTTTATCGCACAAAAAGAGTATGAAAGAAGTGAGATAATTCCTAAATGTTGTAGCCTCCTAATTATAGATGTGGCGCGCTTCATACCGATAATTAGGACTCTACAGACACTGCTTCATAGACACCATAGGACTCTTGAAATATGTGCTCTAATACCAAGTTTGTCATGCCTCAAGTTTACACCCTGGATGTGGCCGGCACTCGAGAACCACTGCTGGCCCCAAGCGAACACTTGGCCTGGCTTAACTAATAGTGGAAGGCTTACTCATAAATAACATGAACTCAAAAGTACAACTTTACTCAACTGTCTCAAAAGATAACCTCAGATAATAAACTCATAATGTTTTAAAAGAAACATTCAACTGGCCAAACAGGCAACTCAAGTTTTAGAACATAAAAACTGGAATGAACAAGATTCATGTACTACTATCTATCTATCTATGAAGCCTCTAATACTATGAGGGATGTCGGGACAAGACCCCCGATCATCCTAACAACTGAAGTAACTGAAAGTAAATAAGGGATCCTCCGAAAACAAGGAGGCTCACCAACAACTCTTGAACTCAACTGGATCAACGAAGTGATGGATGTTGATCCTGGTTACCTGATCTGCGTCATAAAAGATGCAGGCCAAATGGCTTCAATGTACGAGCATGTGAGGGAAAATCTAAAACAGGACATAAGATTGAACTGGAACTGAAGAAACAACTTACCTCGTCTCAACTCAACTCAAATGCTTTCAATATAAAAGCAATAATGATGATGTGATATAAAGAAAATCTTTTAAGACAGTAAATAACAACTCAATGTATTGAAAAATACAATATAACTTAGTTTGTATGCAAAAATACAAAATAAACTCTTCTTGGGAGATTCTTTAATTGACAACCATCACTATGAGCTATGTGATGATACAGTGTCTAGCTCACGCTGCCAAAACTGTCCTATACCTTGTTGAGATATAGAACTCCTCAACTAAGTGGATCCACTAGTCTATGTTAAAAAGCAATAATGGAATCATCTAAAAAGTATGACCCTTTTCTACCCACGTTAGCTACATGGTTTATGGGGGATGTGAGTTATTAGAACTCTCCCTTATATCGGTGCTCAACACTACTCCCAAAATATAACTTAGCTCATATGTTTCTAAAGAAAAACATTTCCTCTTCCTCAACTTTGAGATTATTACTCAAAAGATTTTCTCTTAAAAGAGATAGTACTAAAACTTTTCATGAACTCTTTTGGAAATTGGTGTTTCCTCTCTGCTTAAATGTAAAAACATTTACTCTTGGGAATACTTAGTTCCCATATATCATTTTAAAGAAAATGAATGCAACTCTACCCTTCCTCAAACGCAAATCCTCAATTCGTAAAACAAGTTTAAAAAGGCTTGAAAAAAACTTCTCAAAGACTCGAAAGAACTCTCAAGACTTGATTCTTAGCTCTACCTTGAATTTGAATTATGAATTCAAGGTTATGATTCATGTTATGAATGGTTTCTAGATGTTTAGAAGTAGTTTAGAGTGATTAGAATTAGTAGGGAGCAAGGGTATAAATTAAAACAACTTCAACAAAGTAAACGATGGAAAAAGTGTGGGGGGTAGGCGACCCTAACGGACTATTGGCGCGGGGCGCTAGCCCCTAAACTTCAGAGAACACTTTTTGGCACACTGTTGGGGTGCCACCCCAGCCCTCCCCCAAAACTATCTAACAATTTTTTCTTCTAATTTTCTGATCCTAAATCACTTTGAATCGATTTCTTTTCTCGAATTTTCCTTAGATTCAATTACCCAATACAAGTACACAAGAATCTACTCAAAAACGACTCACAAAATCGATACAATTATCTCAAGAACTCATCAAACCTATCCTAATTCAAGAACGAAAGCAAAACTTCAAGAACACTAATCAAGAACTCAAATCCTTCATCTTTGAGAACGAAATTGCGCTAAAATAACATGATTGGTATGTGGGTGAACGATCCCCAACACTATGAGAACTCACATACCTCTTAGGGATCAAACCTTTACCGAAATTCCGCAACAAAACTTTCAATAATTTGATGAACGCCTTCAATCTTCCCTCATTTCTCCTATTTTCTCTTCTTGAACTTTCTTCTAAAACCCTAAGCGTAGATTAGGATTGTAAAACTGAACCAAATCAGTTTAGACCCCTAAAACCTTACTAAAAATGAATTAATTTGAATGGGTAAGGAAAAGACAAAAATACCCCTCTTATTTTCGGGTAACTTTCCTTAACTGGACAGCCTGACTTCAAATGGGCATATCTCCCTCATACGAGCTCAAAATTAAGTAAGCTCGATGGCGTTGGAAAGAAGATTCCAAGACCTTTCATTTGATATCTTATGGGCCACCTAACTCATCCTGTACTGGAAGTTATGGTCATTTAAAGTTGACCCAAAACTCACAACTTAAGCATAACTTGCAAAATTTTAGATTTAGCTATTTACAATTTAGCGCTTTGTAAATTTAGGTCTTTCTAAAGCGGGATGTTACAAATAATGACTCGATTTAATTCATTTGACAGACGAATCTTGAAATAGTTTGATTGAAGTAAAGTCTTAGATTGATTTTAGTGTATTACATGTTGGGGTTTGATAAATTCCACATGATTTGTGATAGTTGACTGATAAATGGTTATCATTACCTATGATCTAGCTTACCCATTGAGATTAAACTCAATTTAGAAATTAGTAATGTCCAAGTTGCAACATTATAGCCCTTACTAGTACACTTCTAAAAGTCTCCAATTACTTGTGATAAACCCATATTTTAAGATTTATAATTGTAAACTTGTTGTGATAAACTAAGCGTTCAGATCTTGTGTTCGAATTGCTACTCAACCCCCCTCCTAATTCACTTGCATGCATAAATTATATGAACGTATGAATTTCTAGTAAGATAAAATACATTCTAAGGTGAATTGTATTTATTCATCCTTGTGGGATCGACCCCAACTCTTCGTTCGGTTATATATTGCAAATGATCGTCTAGGCATTGAATTTACATGTGTAGTTAGATGTTATCAATGGTGTTCATGAGATGTAAAAGGATTACGACAAAGTCCCAAAAGAGGTTTTATGCAGATGTTTAGAGGCTAGATGTGTGTATGTGGCATACTCTAGGGTGATCAACGATATGTATGAGGGTGTCAAGACTCGGATAAGGATTTTGGGAAAAGACTCGTAGCACTTATTAGTTTTCATGGGGTTGCATCGGGAATCAAATGTTAGACCATTTTTATTTTACTTTTATGATAGATGTCATGACATATGTTATTTGTGGATGACATAACTCTTATTGACGAGACTCTTGATGAAGTAAATGTTAAGTTGGAGGCTTGGAGGGAAACCTTGAGGCTAAAGGGTTCAAGTATCTTGAATCTATTATCAAAGTAAAACTGGGGTGATTAACAAGGATGTCACCCACCATATTTGTGTAGAATAGATGAAATAAAGGCTCACATCTAGAGTCTTGTGTGATAGGAAGGTGTCACCAAAACTGAATTTAACTCCATGGTAGTTAGACCAACTATGTTTTATAAGGTGAAGTGTTGACTAGTAAAAAACTCTCACTTGAAAAATGCTCTTCTATCACTGACCACATTCTTTTATCCAAATCTAGGGTAACTAGAGAACAATCAAAAAGATTCTGGCAATATATGAGAATGATTCATCACCATCTTCACGTATCAAAACAAGAATGTCCCAATCAAGTCATCGAGTGACATAAAACAACATATTTAAAATTAATATCTCTCGACTCTCGCAATGGATGGTTGTTGTTCTCTTGAAGCTAAAATTATTGATACTGGCCTTTTCCACATAAAAGAGGAATCTTGTGTTCCAACAGAAGCAAAGTGATGTGGGTTATTTAAGAATCAAAGTCGATTTGTTTTATAAAAAGAATATATCAATGAACTTCTATGACATAGTTTCACGGAATTCGGCCAGCTGTCTTGATCATGGAATATCATTGAAAAAAAGGATTTGTTGTTATTTCTAGTTCAGAAAAGGATAGTTGTTGAAATAAGGAAGTTGCGATGAATGTATGGACGTACTAGGAGAAATATGACTAGGAATAAGGACATGCGAGACAATATGAGAGTGGCTACGATGGAGGACAAGATACAAAACACGAGGTTGAGATGGTTACTTTTAATCATCTAACCCAAATTGGTTCTTAACTATATTTGTAAAAAACTATTAAAAATCATGGAAAAAACATTTCAAAAAAGAAAAAGAAAAAAAGGCTATTTGTGCAAATGGACCATATCCAGGTGTAGGGTCGGAATGACTGCAATAGAATTACATAGTCCCCAGGCCAGGCAAGCAAAGATCGGAGAGTGTATTATAGAATAGAGAATCAAGAGCTAGATTAATTGTGAAAGACAAGTAAGGAAATGATGGGGGACAGTGGCAACGTGCCAAGATTTATGTATTTTGCGGCGCCGTTGATGGTTCTGTGTTTATTGCACAAGAGTGAAGCAATATGGTTGAGTCTGCCGCCGACCGGTACCAAGTGCGTTTCCGAAGAACTCCATAACAACGTCGTCGTTTTGGCCGATTATGTTGTCATCTCCGACGATCATGTTCACCCCACCCCCACCATTTCCGCTAGGGTATGATGACTTTTACTACTTTTGCTCTTAAATCTTATTTCCTATGCCTTGATCCATCACAGAGATGGATCCAATGTTTTTATGCTGTCATGGTGGATATACATATATTCTGAAATTGACCTAGATGTAAATAGTCATGGAATCCTCAATTGGTTATTTGAGATGAATGAATACTTTAGATATGCCAAGATTCAGGATTATAGGCTTATTAGTAAACTGGAAGAAATATCTACTTACTTTTTCAACTGCTACCACTAGAATGAGCTGGAATAATTGTATCTGCTGAACATATGCTAAAACATTCGAGCTTGAGTTTCTTATATTTGTTAGTGAATTTGGAGCTGATTAAAGTTGTAGGCTATTGCCTAGTATTGTATGAGAGTCAAGGTGCCAGCAAAATGTCTTTTTGCTAATTTAACTTTTTGGACCCAGTATACCAAGGCAATTTTTTATTTGGGTTGAAGTCTATCGATGATTGATTATCTAATCAATATGATTGGTTTATTTTCTTTACGAGGTGACATATCCATCTGATGATTTATTCATTTTTGTATACAAGTCTAGTTTCACATAATGGTTTATCTCTCTCTTTTTTCTTTTTGGTAGTGCTGATTTTGCATAGACTTGCATTTAAAAATATTACTTTTTTGAAACTGTGGGAGCTTGGTATTCAGTGGTCTAAACCGGTATGAGCTTAATTTTACACTTCATATTGTTTGGTTGAGAATGACGATAAAGCTTTGTTTTCTCATTTTATGAATTCATTTGTGCTCTATGCAAATTTATTCATGAAGTACATTGTGTCTCTCTCTTTTCCCCCCTTCATTTTCCTTTCCAGCACCAGAAGAGATCCTTTAAACTGCGTGACATGAACCAGCTAGCTCGTGGTGTGAAACTTTAGGTTCCAAATTCTGATACAATGCAAAAGCGTAAGGCCCACATTTCCCCTTTTTTCTTTATTAATGAAGCATTGCCACCTGGTACAACTATCGTTCCTTCCTTCAATTCCTCACAAGTAAGAATGCTCGTCATGGGAGCTGAGTGCGTACACACAACGAAGGAAAAAGGTGCAAAACGGAAATTCTTGTGGTCACTGTAGTAGCAAAATATCAGCAGCTGAAAATTCCTTTTACTCCTTTATAAAAAGGGCTTCGGCTTTCGTGATTGACACACCTGAAGATTACTTGTGCCTTTCTGTTCTACAAATCAAAGAATCATTCTGCACAACACCCCTTCTGACTGTAGAGTAGGATTAGAAGCTGTTGAATGTTCTCCAACCTCCAAATCTTTAAGGCTCTCCAGAGTTGAATATCCTTGTAAACAGAGTCCCTCTACGTCAAACCAATTGTTGCATTGAACTTCTTGTGCTCATATTTGGTTATCTGTATAATAGGATTTCAGTACTAAAAGGGTTATATATTCCTACCTGATTCAACATGAGAAAATGGTGATTTTTAACTAGTCTTGTGGAAATTTTAACCTGAACAACAAAATATGCACATGTAGTCGAATATCTAAACACATTTAAATATTAGTCTCTAGCGACTAATAGTCTGGCGGAAATATAAATATTCAGATGTTAGAGAAATAAAATGTGGCTCAGGGTTCTTGAAGACAAAGGATTAATTATTTGTAAGATATCAAGCCTCAAATGACTGAGATTAGATGGAACTATGGTACCTAAATACAAACTATTCAGATATTGAGTATCAGTATTTTAGGAGAATGGCATAATATATGAAGATGTAACATACAACATTTAGTTTCAACGATGGAAATGAAGAAATGTTATGTGATAAGATACCTAACAAAGTGAAAAGGAAGTCGATAAAATGGTTGTGAGACTAGCAAGGTCATATTGGACTGCATGTTAGGCCTCTGAAGTTCAACATATTCCTAACATGAATGTTATAAGTATGCGGATCTAGATTTATGTCATAGAAGATTTGAGTAATCTGGCAAGATTTAAATAGTCACATCTAAAAGAATGTGCAAGAATTATACATGGAGGATAAAATAAGAGGTGGTCTTTATATTACTCGATATGCAACAGTCCATAGGTGCAACATGAGTGAAGGTGTTGAAAGGGATGCGGTAGAATGGGTTAGAAAGTTGTGTCAAATGACATACATTCTCAATCAATCTTGATTTAGTTTATAACAGAATAAATGAAAGAAATAATCCAATTAAATGATATCAATTAGTTGGGATTAAAGCCTGATTGTTGTTCTTTTGATGAAGTAATAATTTTATTGATAATGTTTGGGCACAAAATTACCCATATACAAGAAGTACACCAAAAAATAGACAAAACCTAATGAAAGATACCACCCAATCTTCCATACATAAAGATTCTCGTGGGTGCACAAAATCAAACAAGGGATAAAAGGCTATTTTTTGAATTGAGCAAGATTAATCTCTGCACTTTCAAAAGCTCTCCTATTTCTTTCACCCCATATGACCCACATGAGCGCTAGTGGAGTTGTATTCCAAACCCTGCATCTTCTCTTCCACCTATCACAATTCCAATTGAGCATGAGATCCTTTATAGTGTCTAGCACCACCCAAGTCATTCCAAACCAACACAAAACTTCTCACCATAACCTCTAGGCTACCGGACAATGAAGGAGTAGATAGTCAATGTCTTCACCCGAGCTCTTATACATGAAGCACCAACTAATGCAAGTAACCTTTCTCTTAGATTCTCAACCATAAATATCACTCCTCTTGTAGCTAGCCAAGTGAAGAATCACATTTTTTCTCTATATCTTAGGTTTCCAAATCAAACTATGTGGAAATGCGACCTCCTCCCTAATAGTGTTATCGAAAGTAAAAAGCGCAAAATCTCTAAGGTCCATTGGGGCTTTAAACGCAAATAAAGCACGGGCTTTAATAAATAAAGGTGCAAAGGGAGAAAAAAATGCAAATGTATATGTTTAGTCCAAGAGTAATAATATATAACCATGAATGACAAATATATGAACAAAGAAATTGAAAAATAATTACGATAAGGTCAAATATCAATTGTTTAGTGTTGCCTCTTCATAAGAGGTTCGTTGGCAAGGAAAAGTATGCATTAGAACCTTGATGACGACACTGAAGCACACATTAAACGAGGCAAAGCGCTCAACACACTTTGAGCCTCGCATCAGGACTTAACCGCGCCTTTGATAACACTGCTCCCTAACCAGAAGCTTCTCATACAATGATTAATAACTAACAATACCACACTATTCACTGGTCCCTCCTCTATTCGTCATGGTTATCCTGCCGAGTTCCTTTATTGTGAAGCAACTCGATTAGATTTTGGACTTGTGCCACTTTATAGTCATGAAAGTTTGTCATAAACCTCAATCCAAAACACTTCTCCATCTTGTATCATCCGGACACGTTGGACTGTCATCTCCTTTTTGCATGACATTCTAAATTTGTTTGGAAAGGCATGTCTTAATGTATTGTCCTCACCCCACCTTTGCTCCCAAAAGTTTAGTCTCCTCCCATCCCCCTTATCTTGAAAGACACAAAACAATGTACTTTCCATCCCTTCAAAATATTCCTCCACAACCAATATCTATAAGGCATATTTTTAGTCCTCCAAGCTCCTTCCAAGACCTCATATTTTTCCACTATCATCTCCCTCCACGAAGCATATTCCAAAATCTCCATAACCATTTAGCTAATAATGCCGTATTGAAAGCCTTGAAGTTTTTAGCACAAGGCCACCCCAATACATAGAAGTTGTAACAGTCTCCCACCACACCAAGTGAAGCTTCCTTGCCCCGTTTGCCGAATCCAATAGGATGTTTCTTTGAAATCTTCTCAGTTCTTCTGTAACACTGACTGGTGCCTGAAACTAAGACATGAAGTATGTGTGAATGCTCAATAGTGTACTCTTAATAAGCACTTTGTTTCCTCCTTTGGATAAATATCTTTTCTTCTAACTTACAAGCCTTTTCTCAACCCTCTGAAGTACCAAATTCCTATGCTGTTTGGACTCTTAAAAAATTGCGACAAGTGCGTGTCGGATTCTCCAAAAGTAGTATATTTTTGAATAATCTGACACTGGTGCGGCATCAGTTTTGGAGAGTCCGAGCAATATAGCCAAACTCCATGCAGCTTGGTCTTTATTTAAAGCACTTAATGGAGAACCAAGGTATGTTGTGGAGAGAGTTCCAACCTTACAATTCAAAATGTGTGCATGAATCTCAATATCCTCCACATCTCCAACTTATATGATCTCACCCTTTCTAATGTTGATCTTAGGGTCTGACGCCACCTGAAACCATGTTTAATACATATACCAAGTATTCCAATTAAGTGAGGAGTCCTATAAAAATCACAGAAAACTAAAAGTGTCATCTGTGAACAATAAATGTGAAACCCGACCGGAGTTTACCATGTCCCCAACTACTGCTTTGGGGAGAAAAATTTCGTGTATATAGACAGTACCGAGAGAGCTACAGTTCTTTCCTACCCATCCTTGTATATTTGCAAATAGTGACGTCTAATGTTGAGGTTAGTTGAAACTTCATGATGGCAAGTTGGTAAATGACATTTTCAGGCCTTTGCAATATGGTGACACCAAAACCATTATGTTCTGTAGTAATTAAGTAGATAGATGGTTATGTTGGAATGCTTTTTGTCCCCACTACTTTTTGCCATATGTTTGGAAGTACATCTTTAAATGCTACATTGTGATAATCGAAAAATTCCTTAGAGTCGACTTGGCGCACAGTTCGAAACTAGTGTCATTGGATTGGAGGGTGCAGGTGATGCCTTGTTGCTTGTAGTTGGCCTTGCCTGCTTAGTGCGGAAGTGCGTAAAGTAGGCTCATTCATTGGTTGATAAAGATCTTGTAGTAGCTGAAGGGTTTTCTGGATAATGGTCCCGCAGCCCCTATACCCTTCTCCACATAAATACCAGGTTTTTTATTCGAGGCGAGGTACGAACTCCTGGCATGCACCTAACCCACACATCACGCTATCACTAGACCAAATCCCTAGGGGCAGCTTTGAAGGCATTTTAGAGTATTTTCAATTTGCTCGGTGTAATTTGTGTTACTGTTGAAATTCTATCATGTTTTTATTCTGCTTTACATCCATATCTGCATATCTACATTGCAGGATTAGTATAAATCTAGAAATATAGAAACAAAGCTGGACATTGTATCTTTTTATGTAGTTATTCTTCACACAGTTTGTTAACAACTAAAGAAAAAACTCACACGCACATGCTCATGAAAGTATAGTAGGGTTCTGGAAATCTAAGTAGTTTCAGGTGGTATTGATATTTATATAATGAATACTGAAGACCTTTCATGTAAAGAAATAACTTTTGGCGAGCCACTAAATTTGAGATAGTGTGTGTTGCCCGTCTTTTGTCCCTTAACTATCAGGGTTTCCCATGTTACAGAGATAGGCAGTTTGCTTGTATAGTGGTGTGTATGGATAGATTTATGTCAACTGTTCAGACAGGCTTATCTGACTGCTTCGTTGCAATACCGAAAATCATGTCTTGTGTTTTACTTTGCAGGTCACCTCGCCATATGGAAACACTCTTCATCATAAGGAGAACATAACACACAGTCAGTTTGCCTTCACAACTACAGAGGCTGGCAACTACCTAGCATGTTTTTGGGCAGATAATCCAGGAGGTGGGAGTCTCAGTGTAAACATTGACTGGAAAAATGGAATTGCTGCCAAGGATTGGGAATCAGTTGCCAGAAAAGAGAAGATAGAGGTGAGAAATTGAGTAGTTCAAAATGAGTAGACATATGCTATCTTGGATCCAACCTCATAGAGAGTAGTAGTCACTGTGAGAGCAAGACTACAAATTACTAAAATCTCTATTCATCCCATACCTTGAGATAAATAAATGACTTTGATACATGTTGCTTGTTGGTAGCATAAAATGTCCTCCTTCCAACAAAATGGATGATAATGAACAGGTCATCTAGTGAGGTAACACCTATTTGAGTTGATGATAATCTTGGAATTAATCGAGAATATATGAAATTGAAAAGTATAGTAAAGATTGTTCTAGATCTACTCTTGCATTTCTTGTGATTCTATACTTTGAATGGCATGCCCTGTGGATATGTTGATCATGACAGATAGAAAGTTGCAATTACTTATGAAGCATTTACTATGGTGGTCTTTAGTCTTGAGCTTTATTGTCACTACTTTCTTTGCCAAACTCCTTTAGGTGTTTAAAGTTGGTAACAATAAACATTTGGGTATTTGAGGGTTTAATCCTTCTTTTAGCGGATAAGAGACAATAATTAGTATAAGATCAGTTACCTTCTTTAACTTTAATAAAGACCGAAGATATCAAGTTAAGGTACCCAAGGGTATGGCCTAATGGTCAATGAAGTGGGTGAGAACTGTAAGGTATCAGATTCAAATCCCAACAGAGACAAAAAACACTAGGTGATTTCTTCTCGTCTGTCCTAACCTTGGTGGATAGACTTATGTGGTACCTATTGCTATGGGAAGTGGCAGGTATCTTGTGAAATTAGTTGAGGTGCGCTCAAGCTAAGTCCGGACACCACAATTATATTATAAAAAAAGATATCAAGTTAAAAATTAATCTTACCTCTTAAAGAATTGTTCTTATAAGGTTATGATAAATTCCAAATCAACACTCACAAATGTGTAAAGAAGAGAAACTTCTCAAATAATATTCATAATATTTTTATTTAAACTAAAAATAACAAAATTCACCCTTATATGTATAGGGGAATCCTATCCCAAATATGATGTGCTTCAAATCCTATTTTAATGGAAATAATAAATATTAAATCCTAATAAGGAAACTTTGAAACTGAGAAACCATGTCAAAAATAATGTCACTTACCGTAAATATATGATATCTAGGCCTAACTCAACCCCTAAAGCTAGCTCATGAGGGGAGGATTGCCCAAGTCCATATAAGCAAACCAGTAGTCCATTCCCCAACCCATTGTGGGACTTTTACCGACTCCAACACCCCCCTCCCCCCATTCACGCCCAGGTCCAACTGGAGCGTGGACCAGGAGACAAACGGGGATGGACCTGGCTCTAATAACAATGAACATGGCACCTAGGCCTAACTCAACCTCAAAAGCTAGCTCATGAGGGGAGGATTGTCCAAGTCCATATAAGCAAACCACTAGTCCATTCTCCTACCAATGTGAGATTTTACCCACTCTAACACTTACAAAACGAGGAATAGTTTCCAAACTACTAACTATAACACAAGCCTAAAGTTGCATTAATTTCAGCCTCTTTGAACATGAGATTT
Organism: Solanum acaule; assembly: GCA_036250505.1. Lineage (NCBI taxonomy): Eukaryota > Viridiplantae > Streptophyta > Magnoliopsida > Solanales > Solanaceae > Solanum > Solanum acaule. The sequence goes on along the minus strand of JAJOOR010005898.1, from coordinate 2,135 downwards.
CAGCCTTATTTTGGGCATGAACTTCAGCCTTTTGGGCTTGATTTCTTCAGCAACATTGGGTATGCAAATCAGGTTCTCTTTGGCTCCTTTGGGCCTCCATGTGGCAGGTCCTTGGGCACTCCTTTGGGGCCCAATCTCACTCGAAGGCTTGGACTTGAAACATGAAATATGTGTACCGCCTTAGCCAATTCTTCTCCACAATTCTTGAACTCGTTCTTGGGCTTTCTTCCACGATAAGTATCTTGTTAATTTTCCGTTGAAGCCTATCAATCTCACATGAAGGTATGCCACCATGGATGCTATCACACCTCTTCTTGTGGTGGAAGACAAAATAATCACCTTATGACTTAATTCAAGTAAATCATCTATAGAAAATACTTGCAAGTTTTTTGTTGAAATTGGTATATGTTTGGCATACTGTAATGGATATTCCTGCCTATGTATTGACACATTGCGAAAGGATCATATATGGTTCTTTTGTTTTTTTTTGCTCTTATAAGTTTATATCCAGATGTATTCTCAAAGCTCTATGAATTTTTCACACTTTCTACATATGGTAGGGTGTTGAGCTTGAGCTGAGAAAGCTTGAAGGAGCTGTGGAGGCCATTCATGAAAATTTGATTTACCTGAAGACCAGGTATATGTATTAGCTTATGGAGGCAACAACTTTTATTTGTTTGCATTTGCTCTTCATCTCTCAGCTCTTTTTGCCCCTTCAGGGAATCAGAGATGCGGTCAGTGAGTGAAACGACAAATGCACGTGTAGCTTGGTTCAGTATCATGTCTTTGGGAGTCTGCATTTTGGCATCAGTTCTGCAAATATTGTACTTGAAGCAATATTTCCAAAAGAAAAAGCTAATTTAGGCCATCTTTAGGTGAAACTGTTTTCCGAGATAGCAGAAAGAACCTTAGACTACCATCTTTTCACTCTTTCTTAGCAGTATATTTTTTTGGTTATATTAGTGGATCCAGCTTTTATGGTGTCATACGAAGAAGATAAGATTTAATGTCCAGCTTTTTGTGTATACAAGGACTCAGAGATAATGCAACATAACTTGGAGCCATTTGCTTTTCTTATTGTGTCTTGTTAATTAGTTGACAATGCTGTTGTACATTCTCTGAAGCATCTGCTTAGTGAAGCAGCAGCATTAATTTATCTCCGGAAACCTACTGAGCAATTTGATATGATTGATCTTGGAAATAATTTCTCCAAGAAACAAAGACGGCCACAACTCTACATGGTGGTCCATGGTTCATTCTAAATTACCGTCTTTTGGTTCGCAAATGGGAACCCAAATTTGTGGCTTCCAGTACTCCACTATCATACTCGACAATCTGGGTTCGTTTACTGGATCTACCATCGAAATTCTACGACCACGAAATACTGACTCAAGTGGGCAACATCCTTGGAAAGCTACTCAACATTGATACATGTACTTCCTCTACCACTAGAGGTAAATATGCCTGCATTTGTATCAAGGAAGTGGTGGAGCCAGAGATTTTATGAAGAGTGTGCAAAATTTAAAGAAGTAACTAACAAAATATTTCAGCGGGTGGGTTAACATCTATCTGACTCAACCTAGTGACTTTACCACGTGATAAAAATACACAATATTTGTATAAACCAAAATAATAGTTTTAAAATGGATAGGTCAAGATTTTTAGAGAACACATATGACACATTAAAAAAAACATTAATTTATTGCTATTTCTTAATTTTAATCGATATAGTTTTGATAGAAAATGTATGAGAATTCTAATTAACAAATATTTGTTAGTTTTTCGAATCTACTTAAAATTATGGAAGAAGTTAAGTCCTTATTAACTTTTTTTAACCAAATTTAACTCTATAATAACTTGTTGGAAGGGAATGGTATATATGTAATTTGCATTTAACCTTTTCTTCTATTTATTTTGGTAGAAACTTGTTTATAACATTATTAATATGTAATACAAAGAAACATATCGAATTGAAGCTTCAATTATATTTAATAGTAATTAATTAGTAGTATCTAGTAAGTCCTAAAGAACAAAGTCAAATATAACTTTTGGTTTGAGGAAGGGAACCGTGACACACTGGTAAAAACAATTAAAATAAAAGCAAACACCAGACTAGATGGGGGGGGGGGGGGGGG
>JAJOOR010005896.1:0-51736 GCA_036250505.1 Solanum acaule | reverse complement strand
TTGACTTCTATCCCGTTGGCTAGCCCCTTTCCTCCGGAGCTGCCAGTGTTTGGAGGTTTGTTAGATTTTGTTGTACATATTTTTATGGGTAGGCTGGGCCCCTGTCCCGCCAATCGTTAATACTCTTAGAGGCTTGCAGACTAGTGTGTGGGGTTTATAACTACGTTATGGCCATACTGGCCTAGTTTGTTGGTTTGCTGAAGCTTGTTGGTTGTGTGATGCGTTGTCTTGTTATATACATGCTTTCAGTTTTGGTATAGAGATCATGGTGGCCTTGACAGCCCAATCAGGACTTCCGTGCTAGTTGACAATTTCCTTATATGAACTCTTGGGAGTAGCTGTTTCTTTTGTAGATCTGTTGACAGGGGCCTTGCCGGCCGAGGGCTTAGTTTTAAGCCGAGATATACTTGTTTGTTTTCTTAATTGGATGTGACTGCCATGCGCTAGTAGCAAATGGTTCAGCGGGGTCGGCTCGGGCTTGAGTTTTGGCATTAAGAGTCAGTTGCGCCCCTTGAGTTTGGTGTGTGATAGTTTCCTCCTATGATTTGTGCATTATATTGATGTGTCATGCTTGGTGGGCTGCTAGTCCTATGTCCATAATTTTGTAAGGTGTCTAATGTGTCATTCGAGGACGAATCTTCCCAAGGGGGAGATAATGTAACACCTCAAAAAATAGTAGGCTTAACTAGAGCCTAAACGTGAGGGTTAATGTCTAGAGTTAAGGGCAAGGGCCAATGGGATTGGGTGGAGGCTATGGCAAGGGGGCTAGGGTAACCAAAACGCACCTAGCCACTGCCCACCATGACCACACGGGCCTTCACGACCCGTGGTGGCCACCAGTGGTTGGTGAGGCAATAAGCTCACAAGACTGCCCAAGGAAGGCTCTCCTTCACGAGCCACTTCACGACTCGTGGTGAAGACCACGGACCGTGGGAAGGCTCGTGGGATTGCCTTCACCACTTGGGAGGCTTGGCAAGTTGAGGGAGCTACTGGTCAAGGGACCACAGGCACCACCACGGGCCATGGTGCCCTTGACGGCTCGTGAAGCTTGGTCGTGGTACCTGGCACCTGACTTAAAGTGAGGGTTATTTTGGGGTTTTCATGTTTAAGTCCAAATAAAGTGGGGTCACTTTAGGTGAATTTAAGGGTACTATATAAGTCTTTTTAAGTCAAATTACCCCCAATTAATTCATATTTTCCAAACACCCAAATCAAAACCCCAAAGTTCTTCTCTTCTCAAATATTTCTCTCTCTGAGAAACCTCCACTGAATAACAAGAAGAAGGTCAAGTCTAGGAGTCAAGGAGCAGCCTTTTCTCTTCAATTTCATGAGGAAATCTACATAACGTATGGTAGTTTTCATCCTTGGGTAGCTATCACCCAAGGAGTCCCTTCAAAAGCTTTTATCTCAAATCTAGAAATCCCAAAAAGCTAGGGCTTCAACTCAACCCCATGGATTCCTTTCAAAGTTGCTTTTAAAGGTTGACTTTTGTTTTTTTATGAATATATTACTAATTTTATATGATTTTAACTTGAATTCCTCAAGAATCCATAAGTTCCCTAATCCTAGTTATGGTCCTTCTTTACATTAAGAATGTTGTTGCAAATTGGTCCAATTGATTGGATGTGAGTAGATTATGATATAATTACATGATTTTCATATGATTTTACATGTATACTTGATTAACCTAAGTTTCTAGGGTGAAATTTATGTGGCCTAGAGCTATGTCATGAAAGAGGTAAATTGAGGGTTTAGATGTGACCTTCTAAGATTGATGAACTTCTTGATGAATTGCCTTTGATTAGATAACCTACACATGAATTTTTTTTATAAGTAAACCTTGTAGATATGAACTAACTTGATTAGGGCTAACATGATGAATCCACGTTGAAGTAGTATTGAGATTTACTTTACTTGATGCTATATGACTATAATTGAGTAAGATTAAATCATGTGGTTAGTTTACCTTAAGAGTTAGGTTTACATGATGACCATGTGAGGTATTGCTTGAGAGTAATGCTTGTAGTATGAAGATGAATCATAAGTGCTTTAAGGGTAAAAACAAATATGAATAAGCTATGGGTGTTAAGGCTTTAAGAGGGAAGCTATTATTTATGTTGAATTAAATATGGTATTATTGAGAAAAGACTTCACCCACATGACCTATCATACGATCACATGAGTTTATGCATGAAATGAATGTTTTGCTTGAGTCATGATTCTATCCATGTCTAATATAGTGAATGCTAGATGTGTTGACTTAACACGATCTATGATCCTTAAATGCAAGATATGAGAGGTATGCATGATTATGATAATACGTGCATCTTTTATGAACACTTTGTGAGTGAAGTGTCTATGATGATAATGTTGTTGTTGTGTCATTGAAAGGACAATCACACACACACCCCATGCATGAACATGACTATGATGTGACTAAGGTATTGATTGAGTTATTGAATCATGATGTTCCCCTTATCAAATGTAGTAATTCTAGATGTTTGGGTTGAGATGATTCATAGCCCCTGAAGGGAAAATTATAAGGGTTTGTACATGTTGATAAGAATTGTGTATGAACTCATGATTCACTTAGAAAGTGAGGATCCTATGACTGTTGTGTAATTGTGGTGTTGTTGAAAGATCATTCTCCTCTTACCCTTACACACGACTATGCATGAAATGTCTAGGACTATGATAATGTTGTTGTGTTGATTGAAAGGCTATTCTCATTAACACTATTAACATGATGTGAAAGGTTTACTAACATATTAATGATTCTAAGGTTGAAAGGCTATTCTCACCTAATGAATCTATGAGCTATATCATGATGTAGTAATGGATTGAGTGTTAAGTCCCTCTTCCATAAACATGAACTTAAATAAAGACTTAACATGAACTTAAAGGGAATTATGCTTAGCATCGAGTGGATATGAAAATGAGATGGAAGCTTTTACGCCAGTTAGTTCGGCTTCCCAATGGGTTCCTTTTACGCAGTCTGTTCGGGTTCCCAAAACAGTTATCTCATAAGATGGAAACCTTTTACGTTAGTCAGTCCGAGTTTCTAGTAGCAATCTCCTTATCCCATAACTATGTGCCCACATAGGTCTTAAGCTAGTGGATCCACCTAAAAGCTAAACATGTTAGTTCTACCTTAGGCAAGTAGGACACCTCTTTTCGGTGTGGGGCATGACACCAGATTCCATGTAGCTCACATGGTCTATGTCGGTTAAGGCTATTTCCCTATATGACAAGAATATGAACCATGACATGAACAAGAATCATGAATAAGAACAAGAACAATAACATGGGTTATTTACTATGGTTCCTCGAGAGGTTCTACTTAGTATGAATGGGGGTATGAGACTTCATTCATGCATCGCACAAGTAGGCTTTGAGAGTGGGCATGGTAGGTTTCCCTTATGACATGATGATTATGAGTTAATGCATGTTTTATATTAATTATGAACATGAACTATAGTTATGACTTCTTAGTGAGCCTTACTTAGTGTGAGTGGGGGTATGGGACTTCACTTATACATTGCACAAGTAGACTTATAAATGGGTTATGGTGTGGTTTCCTTATGTTATGAAGACATATGAATTGATGTATGCATGAGATGGATTGTTTCTATGACTGACTTTACTTATTACAAGTTATGAACATGGATGTCTCCTTGTCTATGGATATTGGCTATGGATAAGGTCAAGGTATGTTATGCATTATTATGGTGACCTAAAAGTGATACTTCGTGTAGATAGGATTATGGGATTCTATCTATGCATTGCACAAGTATAGCTTAGGGTTGCTTATGTGATAGTTCTATTATGATGAGATGATCTTGGTATTTAATTATGTATGTGGACTATGTCTTGTGAAGATTGGAGTATGCATTATGTTTATGTTGGAGACTATGCTTGTGATTATCATGATATCCTTTATGCTATGATGAATTGTACATGATTTGTCTTATGAGCTACATTCTCCAACTATTTCAAAGATGATGTTCAAAAGTGACATATAGCATGGTTTCAACTAAAATGTCTCTTTTGCATGTTTTAAGGATTTTTATGCATGGCTTCCATACTTAGTACATTTTTGTGCTAACCCATATTTCTACATTTTCTGTAAGTGTAGGGTTTGGAGATATCGAATTCTACCCTCGTGGCTAGGACCATAGTAGATCAAGAAGAAGAAGATTAGTGAGTCCTCATAGTATTCCAGGGCTTGACCATATGTCCTTTATGTCTTTCTTTTATGTTTTAGACTTATGTAAGGACTATGTCCCTCAGATTGTATTCAATACTTTTAATCCAAGCTTTATAGATGGTTTGAGACATGGTGGTATAGATTCTCTCATTTTATTAAAGACTTCGATTGTAAAGAAAAGTTTTAAATTTCCGCACTTTTCCTATGCTCTTATGTTATGATATCTTATGAGGCTTCTCAGAGCCTTGTACGTTGTGTCACATCTAGGGGGTAGCATTGGGTCATGACACTCTGTGAGTAAATTTTAAATATCATTAATAAACACAATCACAAAACCTATCAAGATATTGCTTGAAGAGTTTATTCATTAAGTCCATGAATGCCGCCAAGGCGTAAGTCAAACCAAACGACATCACCAAGAACTCATAGTGACCATACATAGTTCAAAATGTCATCTTCGAAATGTCACTTTTGTTTATCCTCAATTGGTGATAATCCTACCGGAGGTCAATCTTAGAGAAGAAACTCTCACCTTGGAGTTGATCAAACAAGTCATTAATCCTTGGAATATCATACTTATTTTTATGGTAACTTTATTCAATTATCGATAGTCAATGCACATACAAATTAAACCATCATTATTTCAAACAAACAACATGTCACGACCCAAAGTATACCCTAGGCGTAACATGGCGTATAGGACCCCGAGAGGTCCCATACAAGCCACTTAGCATACATCCTATAAGATAATAGAAATAAAAACTTTAAAAGATATCATCTTATACATCAAAGGAGTTGACAAAGTATGAGTCTACATGAGTCTCAAAATACATCTAATACATCATAAGGAAGATGATTGAGACATAACTCATACATCACATACAAAGTCTAAAACTAAAATATAGGAAAGCAATAAAATAATCTCGGTCCTCAGAACCTGAGGACTCACCAATCTTTAAAGTCTATGAAGGATCAACTAGCCAGAAGTATGGGAGGTATGAGCATCAGACCCTACATTAGTGAAATGATGTAGGTACACGTATGCATTAGTACATGTAAAGTACTAAGTATGAGGAAATATGCATAAATATAAGCACGATGACACGAGTGACTTAAAAATGAGTAGTCATGATCATATTGAAACATTTGAAAGCTTTAAAGGAGACATGACATGAAAATTATGAAAACATGGTCAAGTACACTAACATAAAAGACATAAGAAAAGCTTTGAAGAAAACATAATTATTTTGTAGGATATTAGCTTTAACTAACAATAAGACCATGAGAGCTATATCATAGAATCTGGTATATCACTCATACCGAAAGAAAGGGAATCTACTTGCCAAGGTAGAATTCGTACATATCATCATTTGCTAAAGTGAATCCACTAGCTAGGTCATTTAAGAAAATCCTACGGGGGCACGTAGTTTGGGACTAGAGGTTGTTACTAGAGACTACCCTATTTGAGCCTCCACGTCAAAGCCCTCTCGGTGCTAAGTCTAAATCCCAACGGTATAGATAAAAGTCAAATATCATTTTCACATAGGGAACGCAATGATCAATACCAATCCACACTTTTGAGATCAAAACATAGAATAGCTTCTTAAACATAATTCAACATGGATGAGAAAACCTTTCACCAATGTGAATTCATTTGTGAGAAATAACTTTCACAATCATGATGATCATAGTAAGTGAGAAATCCTTTCATAATAGCATTGATACTTTCCTTTCAAAGCATTTGTCACAACCTAGGGGAACCCACTAGATGTAACATGGAGTATAGAACCCTGAAGGACTCCATACAAGCCACTTAGTCTTCAAAACATAAAGTAGTAGAACAATAAAGAGTAAAACAACATTTATGTCCAAAACAACTTCATAGAAAAATGGAAGTCTAACTCATGTCTCAACATAGCCATCTATTACAATCGAATGAAAGTGCGACTAGCCCATACATCCGTTCAAAAAGGAAATACGAGAGTGAAACTACAATAAGGAAAATCCGTCCTCGAACCATGAGGACTCACCAAGCTTGAAAAAAGGATCAAGTCCAAGCTTTAGACACTAGAATGGAAACCATGTCTGTCGGACCCTACATTTGGGAGAATGTAGGAAAGAGTATGTGTTAGTACAAAAATGCACTAAGTATGATAACTATGCATAAAAATATTTAAAACATGCTAAGAAGGATATTTCATTTCGTGATATGCAATTCACCAAGTTTAAACATCATAATAGAAATAGTTGGAAAACATAGGTCATACATCATTGTCAATGCAAGCTACATCATCCTTAAGTCTTTGAAAACATATAAGATACTTCTTTAAGTAACCTTAGTTCATTAATCAACTTGTTGTGGGAGAATTAGCCTTAACCGACATAGTGACCATGTGAGCTAAACCATGATCACCCAGTGTCTCCCACACCGAAAAGGGTTGTTCTACTTGCCTAAGGTATAACCATGAACTTCTAGCTTAAGTGGATCCACTAGCTAATCAACTTATGTGGGCACATAGTTATGGGATAAGGGAGAGATTCCATCTCATGGGAGAGCTTCCATCTCATGAGACCTCTTCTAGAAACCCGGCCTCTACTAACAGGAGAGATTCCATATCAATGTCAATATCCACTCGGTGATAAGCATAATTCCCACAGAATAATATTCTCTTACTTATTATCATTATCCATGAAAGGGCATGTCATTTTGCCAATCCAAACTAGTTCATTAGGATAGCTCTTATTCATTGATTCAATTAGGTGAGAATAGCCTTTCAAACTAAGGATCCTTTCTATGTGAGTAAATCTTTCACATCATGGTTGTAAGTGTTTTATGAGGATATCCTTTCAACAACACAACAACAACAACATTGGCACTTTACTCTCAAAGCACCCTTAATTGCATTTACATAGGTATCATAAGATCATGCATAACTCATACTTTGCCCTTTCAAGGTTCAAAGCTACTTTCAATCACCAAACTTAGAATTCTAACATTAGTTAGGGATTTTTATCATAAATTCAAGTAATTCTATTATTTCATGCTTTAGATCATAAAACTCCTCTTTTATAACCAACAACCCAACCCTAGGAGATCACAATTTGGAAAACATAGGGGGTTTGCATGGGTTCATAGGGAAAGCATCATAAAAGCATTGCAAATCATTAATTCATGTATATTTAGACATAATTAAGCCATTAATATCAATAATCAAAAGAACCCATGGTATTAGAAGAAAACCCTAGCTAATTAGGGAATTCTACCATTTGAAATAGAGGAATTTGGGGACTCCATGGGTGGAAGGAACCATGGATGAAAGATATTATACCTTGACTCCAATTACTAGCCTTCAATGGAGAATTTGGATCCTTAGCTTCAAACCCTAGCTGCATCTTCTTCTTCTTTTTCTTCAAGTTCTAGAGAGAGAATATTTGGGAGGAATAGGTTTTCTTTTGGGATTTAGGAAGAATGAATTAAATGGGGTGAATTTGGGGGTAAAAAGACTTATATAGGGGTTCTAAATATAGGCAAAATGACATAGTATAGAAACTAATTAATTAGGAAAAGACCCAACTGCCCCCGAAATAATAACTTATGATTAGTCCGAGATTTGGACTCATTTAAGGCTTTGATTATATAGATTTAGTGTCCTCAAATGCTTATTTTGTGTCAATAACTGATATAAAACCCTTGATTTTTAGGAATATGAATTGAGGAACAAAGCAAGGACACTAACAAGCAAAAATGAACAAAACAGACTGAAAGGTTAAAGAAAGGCAGCCTGGTGATCGCCAAGTTCACTTGGTGAATCGCCGAATGGCTATCTTACTGCCTAAAGTTCCAGTGTGCCAAGCCCTGAGGGAAGAAATCAAGTCAGCGAGAGAAAAGAGCAGTTGGCGGATCACTGAGTAGTTTCGCGATGCAGTGCTCGATCGCCCAAAGTTATAGACCTTGAGGATGCTGAATGTCAAGGCCGAAGAGTGATGTAAATGACCAAAGGGCAGCTCGCCGAGTGGTTCGGTAAGCCCGACTTACTTCACCAAGTGACTCTTCGCAGCACATATTTGGCAACTATAAATACATATTTTGAACATTTAGTTTAGCATCTTAGATCATATATTTTTAATCTATTATTAAGTTTTTAGCTTGTGAGACAGTTTTCTCTAGTTTTTCCTAAGCTTCGAAGAATTGAAGTTTCTCACTTGTGAGAAATTGGAAGTGGGTCTTTGAGATTCTTCGAATTGGAGCATTGTAAGGACGAATCTACACTTACCCACTTAATGGAAAATCAATTTGGTAATTGTTCTTACCTTTTTATGATGTCTAGCTAAAACCCCAATTCTTGGGGTGTGATTATGTGATTATGGGCTGATTTAGTTTATGGGTATTGCTAATTGTTAGTTTAAATGCTATTTAGAAGTGAGTTCAATCATTAATTATGGTTTAATTTAAGAATTGTAGTTGCAAATGTAGTTCTAGCTTTGTGATCTTAGCTTGCTCGAGAGGAAGGTTCTAGAACTAGGGTTTTTGATTGATGGTTTGTGGGTATTGGGTTGACCTGGGTTCAGCTCAAGAGAGTGAATCCTAAACCCAATCCCACACATTCAACTCGAGAGAGTGAATGGACTAAGGTGTGGGTTGGTCTTATTTTGCATGCATGTTGATGTTCGAGAGAAATCAGCTTGATTCGGGGTGAATTGTTCGACAGAAAGTTTACCTCTACTATAGCCAAGCTTACTCACTAATATCTAGCTATTTACTAATAGTTACAATTACCCATTCGTTTATATTAACCTATAATCGATCACATCTCAAGAACCCATCTCATTATTGTTATTTCGTATTGTTTGCCACTGTTTGTAGTTGATAATCAAAACCAAAACCCCCCATTTGACATTCGTGTCACCCCCTGATTTGAATGATGTCTTTATTCGATAATTTTTATTCCTATGACTGATTTGATCATGTTCATACTTCCTAATTGACTCTTAAACATGTACCGCTTCCTGTGGGATTCGACCCCAACTCATTTAGTTGGGTTTTATACTAATTTACGATCACTGAACACCTAGAATTGGATAAGGTGTGCTTGAAACATTAAATCAAAATGGTGTCGCTATCGGGGACTTGTGTTGTTTGAGATTCTTTTTGTGAAGTTGAATTTTGTTCTTTTTAGTCATAGTTGAATCTACTTATTTTTAGTTTTGCTTTTTGTGTTGCTGTTTAAAACAGAGGATATGAGTGTCAATGGAAGCAATGGTAGCCAAGTGGTCCACCAAGATGACATCGAAAATCTTAATGATGTCAACGAACCGAATGTCAATGACCCAAATCTTGTGGGTGGAGTTGGTGCCATTCACTTGCCTCCGACTGAAGGGAACTGTGTGTTCCATAGTACAAGCACCATGTTGCAGCTCTTGCAATTGAAAGGGTTGTTTGGTGGGTTGGCTCATGAGAATCCCCATGAGCATATAAGGAACTTTGTTGATGTTTGAAGGGCCGTTCTCCTTTAAGAACATATCCCAAGAGTCGGTCCGGTTGAGGTTGTTCCCATTTTCTCTAATGGGAGAAGCATGTAAGTGGTTGGCTGAGTTGCAAATGAGTCCACAAATTGGACTCATTTAAGGCTCTATTTTGACAAAATTAGTGTCCTCAAATGCATATTTTGTCTCAATATTTGATGAAAACCCTTAAGTTGTAGGTATTTGGTGTTGGAGGGAAAGCATGGACACTACTTAATAAAAGGGAATAAAGGCAGTTGAAAGAACGAAGAAATGAAGATCTGAGAATCGCTGAACCCGTTCAGCGAGTCGCCAAAAGGTCTTATCCTCGCCTTTTCTTCCAGTGTGCTGAGCCCTGAAAGAGAGGATTAAATTGGCGGTGAAAAGGAGCAGTCGACGTGTCGCCAAGCAGTTCCGTGAAGCAGTACTATGTCGCCCAATGATCCAAAACACGACGATGCTGAAGGATAGAGCAAGACGGCGATGAAACCTACCAAAGGGCAGATAGCCGAGTTGATCGGCAATCTCGACTAACGACGCAGAATGATCCGCTGCAGCACAAATTTTTGAAAACTATAAATACTCGTTGAGAGTTGTAGCTTAATATCAGATTTTTAATTAGAATTTTGAGTTCTATGTTTGGAGAGGGTTTTGAAGAACTTGAAGATTCAAAGGGTTTCAACTCCAAGAATTTGAACTTGGGTCTTGTGGATTCTTCACTCTTGGCTTGTTTTGAGACTTAAATCTTCATACCCATTTGAATGCAAACTCATATTGGTATAAATTTCTATCTATTTTACATGTCTAGCTAAAACGCCAATTCTTGGGGTGTGATTTTGTGAATATGGGTTAGATTATCTGCTGGGTCTTGCTTGTTAATGATTTATTTGTTGTTTAGATGTGATTTCATTTAGTAGTTGTGGTGGAACTTAATGAAATTGTAGTTGCAAATACGATTTCACCTTTGTGTTTTTGGCTTGCTCGAGAGAGAGAGGTCGTAAAACTAAGACTACTAAATTGATGGCCGTTAGGATTGGGTCGACATGAGGTTTAACTCGAGAGAGTGAACGCTAGTCCTTCTCCCACACACTCAGCTCGAGAGAGTGAGTGGGCTAAGGCGGAGGTTGTTCTTCATGCGGCAACTCGGTGTTTGAGAGAAACCAAGTTGATTAGGGGTAAGTTGCTCAAGAGAGAATTTACCCCCACTATAGTCTAGCCTAGTTACAAATATTCAACGGATTTATTATCAAAAGCATGTACCCAATAGTTTAGTTTATCCCGTATTCCTATCACATCCCAAGAATCCCATCTCCTTGATTAGTACTCTTTGCATTTTTGCTGTTTTTGCTTACTTGTTACAAACCCCATTGATAATTGACGCTTGCGTCACCGCTTAGATTTAACATGTTTATATTCGATAATGTGTTTAGCTATGAATAAGTATAACTTAATTTTATTTTTCTATTAATTCTCAAAACCACTCCCTTGGAACTCGAACCCAACCCTTGGTTGGGTTACTTTACTACTGTACGATCGTAGACACTTGCGTTGGAAGTTGTGTCTTGATTACGCAAACATCAAAATGGCGCCGCTGCCAAGGAATGATGTTATTTGAGAATTCTTAGATTAGTAGAATTTTTGTTCTTCTTAGTTGTAGTTTACTTACTTAATTGTTAGTTTTGTATTGTTTGTTCGTGTATAGAAGAAAGGAAATAAGTACGAATAATCATTATGGGTATCAAACGGATCATCCCCTCTTGAAACTATTGAACCTTAGGGATAACCTCCTAACGTTCAAACAAGTAGGGGATGAAACCCATTAGGAAATGTGGCTGAAGTTTCAGACAGTGCTGCAGCCATGCCCCACTCATGGGATGACCGACAAGATGCTACTAGAAAGCTTCTATCGGGGTCTTGGACCTGATAATATAAGTAACGTTGATCAACTATTCGCGGGTGGTATGCTACACCAGCCCTATGAAGTCGTAGCCGAACTCCTAGATGGCATGGTTGAAGGTAACAAGGAGACCAAAAAGAGACAAGAGTTGGATGCACTGCTAGCTCAGTTGGATTTTTTATCCAAAAGAGTCATGGAGTTGGAAGCATATGTCTTTAAAAAGGACAAGCACTTCTCCCTTCGAGAGTGTACAAAGGGGAAGAAGAAGGAGGGCGTACAAGATGAAAAATTCCTCTCACTCATTCAACAAAAAATCGAAGAACAAGACAAGATGTTGAATGAGATGAAAGAGAACATTGACATGCTGAATCAAGCGACAACCTCTAACTCCATGACAATTCAGCTACAAGATTCCCAGATAAATCAGTTAATATCTGGTCGCTATCCACAGTTTGCCGAGGACTCGCCTAGTTACACCATGGCCGACTTCGAGGATAGGGACTAGACGCTAACTTGCATTGTGTCACGACGTTAACTAAGGCGTTGTTTGGGAGGTTGTTCTTCATGCGGCAACTCTGTGTTTGAGATAAATCGAGTTGATTCGGGGTAAGTTGCTCGAGAGAGAATTTACCCCCACTATAGTCTAGCCTAGTCACAAATATTCAACGGATTTATTATCAAAAGTATGTACCCAATAGTTTAGTTTATCCCGTATTCCTATCACATCCCAAGAATCTCATCTCCTTGATTAGTACTTTTTGCATTTTTGCCATTTTTGCTTACTTGTTACAAACCCCCATCGATAATTGACGTTTGCGTCACCCCTTAGATTTAACAAGTTTATGTTCGATAATGTTTTTAGCTATGACTAATTAGAACTTAATTTTATTTTTCTATTAATTCTCGAAACCACTTTCTTGGGACTCGACCCCAACCCTTGGTTGGGTTACTTTACTATTGTACGAGCATAGACACTTGCATTGGAAGTTGTGTCTTGATTACACAAACATCAGTTTCCAAGACATTCTATCACTTCATAGGAATAGCTTGTCACCATATTCCAAATGAGATTTTTCCCTCCTTCGAAGATGATGAGACTTAGGGACAGCATCCAAAGCTTCAAGCGTTTGGAGGGTGAGCCAATCCATGAGAGTTGGCTAAGATTTAAAAAGTTGGTGCTCCAATTCCCAAGTCATGGATTGCCCGACAATGTTTTGCTGCAGTACTTTTACCGAAGCCTTGATTTGGTGAACAAGGGTGTGGCTGATCAACTTTCTCCGGGAAGCTTAATGCAACAACTTTACATTATAGTAGCCCAGTTTTTGGATGGTATGACCAAAATCAACCGGGCATGGTACACCCATGAAGATCAGGTCTCGCCTCTCACTTTTAAATTGACAAAGGAGCAGCTTGAGAAAGATCAAGAGAGGGACCAAAACATGGCAAAGATGATGACCCAATTTGACATTTTGGCCAAAAATGTCATGGGAGCTAGTGCTAGAAGTGTCAATGATATGGGTGTGGGTTGTGTAAACCCCAATGAGTCCAAGTTTGAAGCACTGTACAATGAGGAAGTGAACTTCCTAGCTAACCAATGAGGAGGTTATCATGCTAACTACCCAAGGCTGGGTAGATCCCAAGGTTGGAACAGAGATGAGGGCTGGAGAGATCGTGATAGAGAGTGGCGGGATCGGAATGCCACTTGGAAGGAAAGAGATGGGGAGAAGGATAGGTATGTTCCTCCCCATGAGCGTCAAAAGCCCAAAGATTCTGAGGGTGGCCGGGCTGATGATATGCTCTCTCGTATTCTCAACAAGGTTGAAGGGTCCAATAAAATTTTGAAGGAGATGAAGGAAGATGTATCGACCCTTAACCAGACGATGACTTCTCATTCCGTCTCTATCAAGCAGTTGGAGACCCAAATGGGTCAAATTTCTTCTCATTTAAACCCAAGACAACAAGGGGGGTTGCAAAGTGATACCATGGCAAACTCCAAGAATGAAGTTTGAGCAAGGAATTGTGTTGTGCCACGACGTTAACTAAGGCGCTCCTTGGGAGGCAACCCAAGTTTTTATTGCTTTATTTGAATTTTGGAATAACATGTGTTGATTGTGCAGGTTGAAGTGTAGAATGTATTTGAAAAATGCAGGTTGGAAAGCAAAATGTCCAGTCGGCGACTCGCCGAAAAGATCGGCGACCCCGACTTAGACCATCGTTGGGCTTAGGAAAATATTAGGTTAAAGTCTGTAAAACTTGATGGAGCCATGGACAAGTCGGCGACTCACCAAAAAGGTCGGCGAGCTCGACTTTGTCTTCCATTTGGATCCCCACATTAACTAGAGGTCCTACAAAACTTGGCGAGGTAAGTAACCACTCGGCGTGTCATCGAGTGGTTCGGCGAGGAAAAATAACATCACCGAAAGGGCGTGAACTGGACGCTTTTTAAAAGGCCAAAGGTTTAAAATTTCAAACTCTTTCACCTTCTCTCACTTTTTAAATTCATACAATCACACCCACACTCTATATTTCCTATATTCTTGCATTTTACCACTTTTTAGTCATTGATTTTGTGTTCGGAGTTGGAATTATTTGTCGCCTAGCATTACAAAGCGTATTTCAGCATAACAAGTTGGTTTTCCGAACTCCAAACTCATAAATAGCGGTTGAACTCATTTGCAACTGTGTAATTCTTATTGATGTGTGTTGGGCCTTTCTGAAATCGTGAATGTGTGCTAGTTTGCCGATTTTAATTTTGATATTGTGCCTAAATTGTTAATTTCTCAAATTGCATGCTTTAAAATTGATCATAAATTATTAGGTTGCGGTATTTTGTTGTTGGGTCTAGTCGGATGAAGTCTGAGTAACCCAAATGGTGCCAAATGACGTGTTTTGCCCAATGATGGAGCGTTTGACGTCATTCTTAAGGGATAAAGTCATCAAATGGCCAATTTTGGCTAAACCGAGGGAAGTCTGAGTACCCCAGTGGCATGGGTCTAATGGGTCTGAGCCTAATTGAGTAGGTGTGTTGTTTGATTTTGTTTTTGGGGGCTGCGGGTTTGATTTTGGAAGTCAGGGTTGAAAATGGCACGTTGGGCAGTTTGGCGAGCTGGGTCAAGCTCGCCAAACCACACGGCGGTTCAACAAAGTCCCCTCAGATCGCCTTTAATTTCATGATTTAGTTGAGTTTGGGTCTGTTACTTTCGGCGAGAAACCTGAGGTCACCGAAACTCTTCTTTGATCTCCTTTTCTACGCCCCTAATCCCTAAAATGCAGTGTAACATTCGGCGGGATAGTCTGTGCTCGCTGAATGAGGTCGGTGATTTGCCAAAATACCCTTCTCATCGCTGACATACCCTTTTTCTGGGAAATCAATCCTTTTGACGAGCTCGATTTGGCTCGCCAAAGTGATTCGGCGACTCGCCGATAGGTTCAGCGAGTCTTTTTACAGTTTATTTTCAATATTTTTCTTGAATCGTTCTAACTTATTTTGGTATATTTTGCAGATATGGCTACAACCAACCTGGATATGCCGCCCCGCAAAAGAGCACGGGGGAAAGTTATTAATGAGGGGGGCAGCTACCGCCTTCTAAAGAGGCGAAGAAGGCACCTCCCAAGGGAGGCAAAGGCAAGGGCAAGGGGAAGGGGCCCACATCTGAGATACCGGAGCACAACTCCGGCAGTGAGGGGGATTCCTTTGCTTCCCAGGCTGCATTCTCTGAGCCTGAGGAAGAACAACCTCTGCAATCCCAGCGAAATGAGATTCACTCGAGAGTTTACCAAGATCCGTCTAGGATCCCAGAGGCCACACCTCCTACTGCTGATACAGTGCCAGCTCCGACACAAATGGTGGTTCCAGCGCCACTAGTTCAAGGTCCCCCTCCTCGGCTAATCAACAGGCTAAAGGCTGAGGAGTTGAGGACTATTCTCGAGGAGAAGCTGCTATCCACAGAGGGCCTAGAGGGCAGGTATCCTAATGTGTGGGACACTATCTGGTCCAAAGATTTGAGTAGTTTACCAGGCCCCGAGGCCCATACATTCCTACATGGGTCCGGGAGTTTTACCCAGCATATGCTGACCTAGTACCTAAGGGCAAGAAGAAGGCTAGTGCTTTCAAATCGGTAGAGTCCATCATGGTACGGGGGACAGTAGTGAGATGCAGTCACGGTCATATTAACGTTGTATTTGATAGAGGGCCAAATTTTGACTACCCAAATTTGGCTACCATTAAAACACCTTTGGATGATCTCAAGGGCGGGCTTGCCCCCTTTATTTCTAACACCACCCCGAGGTGGATTGAGGCAGGATCTCTTATTGAGAAGAAGGAGTTAAATGTAGTTGCGCGGTACTGGTTTGGATTCATTGACAGCTCCATTATGCCTTCACAGAATGAGTCCATCCTCTGCCATCCAAAGGCGGCCTATCTTGGGTCAATCATAGCCTGGAGGATCGTTGATTTGGGACTCATCATTGAGCAGGAGATGGCCATGAGGGCCAAGAAGCTCCAGACATCCCTTCCTTTCCCGATCCTGATTACAGAGTTGTGCCGGCGTACTGGAGTTCCTCGTGACGAGAAGAGGGACATCGAGGTCACTCTTACATCATCCATAGACATCCGGCACATAGAGACCAAGTACACTCGAGATAAGGTAGATAGGAAGTGAGCAGCTCCGGTGGATACATCCCCGCAGGTTAATGTTGACTCGATACCTGCAGAGGCACATTTGCCTACTCCGGCCTCTGGGCCTTCAGGTACTCCCGCTCTCACTTCCTCCCAGGCTCCTGGTTCTTCTACTGCTTCCCAGCCTACCAGGATTACTCAGGCTATGATACTGAAGATGGGACACTTATCCCATTCTACCGATGTGCGGGCTACCTGATTAGAGGCCTAGGTACCTTGGATGATCAAGCGGGCCATCCTAGCTGCATTGACACCCCTCCAGACATCTATTGATGCTCTCACAGCGAGAGTAAAGACTTGTGAGAGTTGACAAGGGGCAACTTCAGAGATGACAGCTTTGAAAGCTGAGGTTACAGACTTAAGGAAGGATATGGACTATCTAAAGTCTACAAACTTCACTTCTTTATTTGAGGCAGCTGAGACTGAGGGTGTCCCGGGTAGTTCTGAGATGTCTCCGGCTACCATCGGAGATGTGCCTATGGATGATATGGCAGTTAATGAGTCGGAGGTAGAGATAAATAAGGAGCAGCTACAGGTGCAAGAGGAGATCATATATGGAGACCTGCCAGACGTAGAGGAGACGATTGTACAGTTAGTCATACAGACATCGCTGTCAGAGACATCCATGGCAGTCCCTAGTAGAGCCAGTGTTGCTGATGTAACCCCGAGCATTGATGCCCCGACAGATGGAGCGACTGTGTAGAAAGGACTTTTTCTTTACCTCCCTCTCTGTCATCTTTATTTACTTTTATTATTTTGTTGCATTTGAGGATAACTGCATTTTTTTATTTGTGGTGGGGTGAGGTATTTCCATACCTACCTCTTGTGACTACATCTTTTGTATATATTGGTCTTTTGTGCTTTGAAGTGTGTGTTGATATTGTTTTGAGGATGTTTAAGCTTATGGCTCTTTGTTTTGAATAAAAATGGTTTTGACCCATCAAAAAAAATTACCACCTCTTGTTGTGTTTGAATGTGGTTGTTCTTGTGCAAATTTGAGTATCGGTCATGATCAATACTGATGACTTGAATAGTGCTCTTAATCGTACAAAAATGAATGTGCGGCTACGATGAGGCCAAATGAAGTTGCATAGACAATATGTGGACTTTTTGCATCTCATTGTGACTAGCTAGTTATCGAATGGAGTCTCTTGTGATGAACATTGCACACTAGCGAAAGTGTGGAGTCTCGTTTGATATTGGGCGAATGCTTTGTGTGATGAGCTTATCGTGAACCTTGTGTGATGACACCTAGAATTTGCCCCGTTGGTCCGGTTGACTAAGTGATGCAAGCTCTTGAAATGATCTTAGGCAACAATTTTGAAGAGTGAAACAATTTGACAATATACCTCTTTTGTGGCCAACCTTGTGAGATGTGTGAACTTTGTTTGAACCCCCTTTATGCCTTATCCTTTTCTTGGAAGAAACTTGAGCAAATATGACCCCTCTTTATCCATTCACTCATAACCCTCATGAAGTGTGGTTTGTTTGAATAGCCAACTTAGGCCAAAAGCCTAAGTTGGGGGTGTGGTGAAAAGAGGAGGTAAATCAAGTAGTGTGAAGAAGTCCCCCTTGATCCATGGACTTGAAAAATATGGAACCCCTCCATGCAAAAAAAAAAGATAAAGAAAAGAAGAAAGCAAAAGAAAAAGAATGAAAAAGATGTGAAATAAAGTTGTGAAAGTTGCAAAAGAAATGGGGTGTCCGGTATTCCATGATAAGTGAATAATGGGGAGAATATTAAGCATGAGTAAAATTGCTAAAGAAAAGGAAGGAAAGTGATGTTCACACCACATTTCATGAGGATAGCAACCACTGAGCCTAAATGACCATACATTTACACTCAGCCCTGTTACAAGCCTTGAAAAGACCTTTTTGATCTTGAGTGAGCTGAAGCGAATGTTGATTGGAAAATAAGGGAAAACATATGGGTCAAGTCATGCATGTGTTCATCTTTGTGAGTTTTAGAGTTGTATGTGATTTCGGAACTATAAATTGTTGAACAATTGTGTGTGAATATGGAATCATCTTTGTTCTGAGGGCATTTGAGTACTTTTGTTGAGCTTGAACTTGCATTTGAAGCAAGTATTGTGAACTTGAGAATCTTTGATAATAGTGAGTCACAACTTGAATCTTTGAGTCCACAATTGATCCTTGCATGAGTAAGTGGAGTGTTGTTGTGAGCATTCATGTTTGAGTCTTTCGTAGCACTGTTTGAGACATTTTTTTTAACTGATGAACTTGAGTTTTACTTGAGGACAGGCAAAAGTTTAAGGTGGGGTGTTGATGAGTCAACAAATTGGACTTATTTAAGGCTTCGATTATATATATTTAGTATCCTCAAATGCTTATTTTGTGCCAAGAACTGATGTAAAACCCTTGATTTTCAGGAATATGAATTGAGGAACAAAGCAAGGACACTAACAAGCAAAAAAGAACAAAACAGACTGAAAGGTTGAAGAAAAGGCAGCCTGGTGATCGCCAAGTTCACTTGGCGAATCAACGAATGGCTATCTGACGGCCTAAAGTTCCAGTGTGCCAAGCCCTAATGGAAGAAATCAAGTCGGTAAGAGAAAGGAGCAGTCGGCAGATCGCCAAGTAGTTCCGCGATGCAGTGCTAGATCGCTCAAAGTTACAGACCTTGAGGATATTGAATGCCAAGGCAGAAAGACGATGGAAGTGACCAAAGGGCAGCTCGTCGAGTGGTTCAGCGAGCCCTACTTACTTCGCCGAGTGACTCTACGTAGCACATTTTTGGCGACTATAAATACATTTTTTGAACATTTAGTTTAGCATCTTAGATCATATATTTTTAATCTATTATTAAGATTTTAGCTGGTGATACAGTTTTCTCTAGTTTTTCCTAAGCTTCGAAGAATTGAAGTTTCTCACTTGTGAGAAATTGGAAGTGGGTCTTTGAGATTCTTCGAATTGGAGCATTGTAAGGACGAATCTACACTTATCCAGTTGATGGATAATCAATTTGGTAACTGTTATTACCTTTTTTATGATGTCTAGCTAAAACCCCAATTCTTGGGGTGTGATTATGTGATTATGGGCTGATTTAGTTTATGGATATTGCTAATTGTTAGTTTAAATGCTATTTAGAAGTGAGTTCAATCATTAATTGTTGTTTAATTTAAGAATTGTAGTTGCAAATGCAGTTCTAGCTTTATGTTCTTGGCTTACTCGAGAGAGAGGTTCTAGAACTAAGGTTTTTGATGGATGGTTTGTGGGTATTGGGTTGACCTGGGTTCTGCTTGAGAGAGTGAATCCTAAACCCAATCCCACACATTCAGCTCGAAAGAGTGAATGGACTAACGTGTGGGCTGGTCTTATTTTGCATGCTTGTTGATGTTCGAGAGAAATCAACTTGATTTGGGGTAAATTGTTCAAGAGAAAGTTTACCTCCACTATTGTCTAGCTTACTCACTAATATCTAGCTATTTACTAATAGTTGCAATTACCCATTCGTCTATATTAGACTATAATCGATCACATCCTAAGAACCCATCTCATAATTGTTATTTCGTATTGTTTTCCACTATTTGTAGTTGATAATCAAAACCAAAACCCCCCATTTGACATTCGTGTCACCCCCTGATTTGAATGATGTCTTTATTCAATAATTTTTATTCCTATGACTGATTTGATCATGTTCATACTTCCCAATTGACTCTTAAACATGTACCACTCCTTGTGGGATTCGACCCCAACTCATTTAGTTGGGTTTTATACTTATTTACAATTGTTGAACACCTAGAATTGGATGAGGTGTGCTTGAAACATTAAATCAACAGACAGTAGTGACCCACGTACCCAAGTTGACGGACCGTGGTCTGACCCATGGCCCGTCCTGGTGGACCGTCGTTGGTCATCAGAAACTAGATTTTTGGGCCTCGAACCACGAACCGTGGTCTGACCTATGGTCCGTAGGTCTAGCCGTGGTCCTGGGCCTCTAGACTATCCCTAGGCAAGACCATCCACGAACCACACCTACGGTCTATGGTCCCATCTACGGATTGTGGGTGGCCCTCGTGGCTGGCACCTACAACTTTTTGGAAATCTGCTATTTTGGTCGTTTGTTGATACGGGGTGTTACAATGTCTCCCCCTTGGGACCATTCGTCCTCAAATGAGATTTAAATTGGTTCTAAAAGAATAGGTGAGGAACTAACAACCCAACCTATGATGCAATGCATACAACCAAGGAAGAACTTTCGACTCCAAGCAAGGACATTCTCAAAACATCTAAAAAGGGGTGAACTATCTTTATCAGCCCATTATGCAAACAATACACATAAATAAGGAGGAAACATCAACTCCAAACTCAACATACTCAAATGCATCACAAGGAGGTCGGAACTACATTTAGCAACCCAATATGCATGAAATTCATAATTTCTCATATCTAAGGAGGAACTACCTTCTCCAAACTATAAACAGGCTCAACACAATCTCATGAAGCCCTCGTGCAATTCATTCTAAAAAAACATAGCTAATGCATGTTCAACAATCATCTCATGAAGTCTATAGGCAACTCATATTCAATGCACAACAACAAGAGGAAAAATAAATCATACAAGTCATTCTTTTCAAAACTTAAGCCTTTTACATGAACATGCATAATCATAAGAAAATCATGGAAACATATAATCACACATGACTCCCAACACATAAAACAACCCAAGAGGAACTCATCACCTCAAGTTAGAGTAGGAGTACAAGGAAAAAATATAAGGATATTGGGACATCATATCAGCTTCGGCCTCCCAAGTAGCACCCTCAACTAAATGATTCCTCCACAACACTTTTACGGAAGCAACTTACTTATTCCTTAGCTTCTTAACTTGCCGATCCAAAATCTCAACCGAAACTTTCTCATAAGAGATACTTTCATCAACTCCCAACCCTTATAGGAGAATTATGGATGTCGGATCTCTAACATACTTCTTAAGCATAGAGACATGGAAAACCGGATGCACTGATGCCAACTCATTTGGCAATTCTAACTCATAACCAACCTTACCAACACGTCTCATAATTTGATATGTGCCTACATACCGGGGACCAAGCTTTTATTTCTTACCAAACCTCATCACACCCTTCATAGGTGAGATTTTCAATTAAACCCAATCATGAACATTGAACTCAAGATTGCTTCTTCTAACATCGACATAAGACTTTGGTCGACTTTGAGCCATTTTCAACCTCTCTAATAAGCCAAACTTTCTCAATGGCTTCATAAACTAGCTCAGGACCTATCAAAGTGACTTCACCCACCTCAAACCAACCTATAGGAGATCTACACCTCCTACCATAAAGAGCCTCAAAGGGAGCCATACCAATACTCGAGTAATAGCTATTATTATAGGCAAACTCCATCAATGGCAAATGGTCATCCCAATTACCCTTAAAATCAATCACACAAGCCCTTAATATATCTTCCAAAGTTTGGATAGTATGCTCCGATTGCCCATCAGTTTGGGGATGAAAAGTTGTGCTAAGCTTAACCTTGGTACCAAGACCCTTTTGGAATGACTTCCAAAATTGAGAAGTGAATTGGGTACCTCGATCGGAAATGATAGACAAAGGCACACCATGCAATTTTACCATCTCTCTCAAATACATCTTAGCATAGTCCTCCGCTGAATAAGAAATCTTGACAGGAAGAAAATGAGTCGATTTCGTCATCCGATCTACTATTACCCATACAGAGTCATGTTGTCGCCGGGTGCAAGGCAAACAAACTATAAAGTTCTTATTCAAGTCTTCCCACTTCCAAGTAGGAATAGCAATGTCTTGGGACAACCTTCCAGGCCTTTGGTACTCAACCTTCACTTGATGACAATTGGGACACTTGGCCACAAATCCCGCAATATCTTTCTTCATCCCATTCCACCAATAGACTTCCCGTAGACCACGGTACATCTTGGTGGCTCCCGAGTGAATAGAATATCGAGAACTATGAGCTTATGCCAAGATCTATTCTCTCAAGTCATCAACATTCGAAACACATAACCGACCTTGATACCTAAGTACCCCATCTCCCCCTTGGGAGAAAGCCTCAACGGACTTTTTGAGTATCGCCTCTTTCAATTCAACCAAAATGGGATCAAGACCTTGCTTAGCCTTCAAATCCATCCCAAAATATGATTTGGACCCATTATGAACCATAACACCACCCTTGGTGGAATCCACTAATTGAACACACAGTCGGGCCAACCTATGAACATCACGAACCAACTCTTTCTTTTCTTCATCTACATGAGCCACACTACCCATTGACAATCTACTAAGAGCATTCACTACCACATTAGCTTTACCAGGGTGATAAAGGACTCTCATGTCATAATCCTTCAAGAGTTCTAGCCACCTTCTTTAGCGAAGATTCAAGTCCTTTTGACTAAACACATATTGTAGACTCTTATGATCGGTGAAAACATCCACATGGACCCCATATAAATAATGCCTCCATATTTTTAAGGCAAACACAACCGCCACTAACTCAAAGTCATGGGTAGGATAATTATTCTAATGGATCTTAAGTTGCCTTAAAGCATAGTCAATCACCTTACCATTTTGCATAAGCACACATCCCAACCCAACTCTAGAGGCATCACAATACACCACAAAACCATATGTACCTTCTGGTAAGGTCAACACCAGAGCGGAAGTAAGTCTATCTTTCAACTCTTGGAAACTTTTCTCACAAGCTTTCGACCTCACAAACTTAGCCTTCTTTTGAGTCAAAGTCGTCAAAGGAGAAGCAATGGAAGAAAATCCCTCAACAAACCTTCTATAGTAATCGGCCAAACCCAAAAAGCTTCTAATATTGGAAGGAGTTAGAGGTCTAGCTCAACTCTTGACCGCGTCCATCTTGATAGGATCTACCTCAATACCCTTACTCGACACAAAACGCCCAAGAAAAGCTACGGACCTTAGACAAAATTAACACTTGCTAAAATTTGCAAGAAGTTGTTGGTCCTTAAGAACTTGCAACATGATCCTCAAATGATCAACATGCTCTTACTCACTTCTCGAATAGAACAAAATATCATCAATAAATACAATTACGAACATATCAAGGTATTGTCTAAACACCCTATTCATCAAATCCATAAATGTCGTCGGAGCATTAGTCAACCCAAATGATATTACCAAAAACTTATAATGACCATATTGAGTTCGGAAAACCATCTTCGGAATATCACTATCCTTCACCCTTAATTGGTGATAACCCCAACGAAGATCAATTTTTGAGAAATAATTGGCCCCTTGAAGTTGATAAAACAAGTCGTCAATCCTTAGAAGAGGATATTTGTTCTTGATGGTCACTTTGTTCAGTTGCCGATAATCAATGCACATACGGAGTGAACCATCTTTCTTCCTAACAAATAATACCAGAGCACACCATGGAGAGATACTAGGTTGGATGAAGCCCTTATCCAACAAATCCTTCAATTGATCTTTTAGCTCCTTAAGCTCCACCGGAGCCATTCTATAAGGAGGAATAGAAATAGGTTACATATCTGGAAGAAGGTCAATACCGAAGTCTATTTCCTTCTCGGGAGGAATAC
Organism: Solanum acaule; assembly: GCA_036250505.1. Taxonomy (NCBI): domain Eukaryota; kingdom Viridiplantae; phylum Streptophyta; class Magnoliopsida; order Solanales; family Solanaceae; genus Solanum; species Solanum acaule. The sequence continues at coordinate 27,873 of JAJOOR010005896.1, read as the reverse complement.
CGGGCAAATCATTGGGGAAAACTTCTTAACTATGGGAACCGACTCAAGAGTAGGGGTTTCAGAATCTACATCCATCACCCTAACTAGATGATAGAAGCACCCTTTTGAAATCATCTTTCTAGCTTTTAGAAAAGAAACAAATTGACCTGTAGGAATGGAATTTTCCCTTTTTCACTCAAGGATAGGCTCATTTGGAAACTGAAATCTGACTACTCGAGTCCTACAATCTATTGAAGCATAGCAAGAATGCAACCAATCCATCCCAAGAATGACATCAAAGTCTAACATGTCAAGTTCTACCAAATCTACGAGGGTAACTCTATGGGATAAGGAAACAGGACATTTTCTATAAACCCTCTTAGCCACCACAGAATCACCAACAAGAGTAGAGACAGAAAAAGGTTCTAACAATATTTTGAGGAGCATATAAAACTTCATGGCCACATAAGGTGTTACAAAGGACAAAGTAGCACCGGGATCAAGAAAGGCATATAAATCATGTTGAAAAACTTTTAACATACAAGTCACTACATCCGGAGAGCTTTTTTGGTCACCTCGGGTTTGAAGAGCATAGAAGCGGTTTTGCTTTGGAGCATTGGAATTTGAACCGCTAGGAGGAGCTTGTTTGCTTTCCCTTCCATTTGCCGCAAGCATGGGAAATCTCTCATTTTTTTCCACTTTTCCCGCAACTAAAGCATCCATCGGTGCCGGCTAGGCACTTACCATCATGTTTCTTCCCACATTTAGCACATGTAGACCTAGTTAAAGAAGAGCCACCTCCATTACCAATTTGAGGTTTAGGGCTAGACACCCTATCCTTGTTAAACTTAGGTGGAACATTAGAGGAACCTTGACCAGAAAACTTTTGTCTAAACCTAGGTTGGCATTGTCCATCGGACCTTGTGTGTGAGAAATTACCATCACCGGTCTTGGCCCTCTTTACCTCCCTATTCTTTTCCCTGAGTTTTGATCCCTCAATTTGTTACACCATAAGATGCGAGATATCCATATCATGGATGAGCATTTTCGTACAACATTCTTTTTCTACCAAGTCAGACACACCCGTCACAAACTTACTCAGCTTAACCCTCGAGTCCACCACCATAGTTGAAGCATACTTGGATAGTTGGGTGAACTTTAAAGCATACTTTCTCATACTCATACTTCCTTGACGAAGGTTAATGAACTTTTGCACCTTTGCTTCACTCAACTCGAGGGGAAAGAACCTATTAAGAAATGTCGATTTAAACACTTCCCACTCTACGGGACCTGCACCTACCGGTCTCTCTCCCTTCCATTGATCATACCATACTTGAGCAACATATTTCAATTGTTAAGCGGCTACCTCTGCTTTCTCCACCGGAGTCACCCCAATAATAGCAAATACCTTATAGACCTCGTCGATAAACCTTTGAGGATCCTTTACCACTTTGGAGCCATAAAATTCTGGAGGGTTCATCCTTGCAAAGTCACTTACTCTTAAAGCCGCCGAATTCACATTAGGATTCACCGGAGCTACGACGTCTCTATTGGATTGAGTCGCCAAAGCTTGAGCTAACATTTGAAAAGCCAACCTAACCTCTGCATTTGTCATATTCTCCGCCAAAGGATATTGAGGAGCTTGAGGAGGAGTGTTCCACGTTCTCCCTCACATTCCTTCTAGTATAAGCCCTCCAAGAAGACATATCCTGAAGAGCATAAGGTAAGGATTAGAAGAGAGACTTTATAGTGTTAAACTTAATGAAAGAAGTGGAGTTTCCTAATCTTCTTGTAGCCTCTCATTCATAAATGTGGTACGCTTCACACTCATGAACAAGACTCTACTAGACGTGGCTTATGAGATATCATTCTAGGACCATTCTAAACATTGTGCTCTGATTACCAAGTTTTTCATGACCCAGGGTTACCCCCTAGATGTAACATGGCGTACAAAACCCAGAAGGACTCAATACAAGCCACTTAGTCCTCATAACATAAAGTAGTAGACCAATAAAGAGTAAATCAACATTTAAGTCCAAAACAACTTCATGGAAAAGTGGAAGTCTAACTGATGTCTCAACGTAGCCATCTATTACAATCAAATGAAAGTGGGACTAGCCCATACATCATGTTCAAAAAGGAAATACGAGAGTGAAGCTACAATAAGGAAAATTTGTCCTCCAACCATGAGGACTCACCAAGCTCTGAAAGAGATCAAGTCCAAGCTCTAGCCATTAGAATGGAAACCCTGCCTGTCGGACCCTACATTTGGGAGAATGTAGGAAGGAGTGTGCATTAGTACAAAAATGCACTAAGTATGATAATTATGTATAAAAACATTTAAAACATGCTAAGAAGGACATTTAATTTCGTGATATGTAATTTACCAAGTATAAACATCATAATAGAAATAGTTAGAAAACATAGGTCATACATCATGGTCAATGCAAGCTACATCATCCTTAAGTCTTTGAACACATATAAGTTACTTCTTTAAGTAACCTTAGTTCATTAATCAACTTGTTGTGGGACAATTATCCTTAGTCGACATAGAGACCATGTGAGCTAAAACATGATCACCCGGTGTCTCCCATATCGAAAAGGTTTGTTCTACTTGCCTAAGGTAGAACCATGAACTTCTAACTTAAGTGGATCCACTAACTAATCAACCTATGGGGGCACATAGTTATGGGATAAGGAGATTGCTACTAGAAACCCGGCCTCTACTAAAGGGAGAGCTTTCATCTCATGAGACCTCTTCTAGAAACCCGGCCTCTACTAACGGGAGAGCTTCCATCTCAATGTCAATATCCACTCGGTGCTAAGCAAAATTCCCATGAAATAGTATTTTCTTACTTATTCTCATTATCCATGGAAGAGCATGTCATTTTTCCAATCCAAACTAGTTCATTAGGATAGCTCTTATTCATTTAGGTGAGAATAGCCTTTCAACCTAAGAATCCTTTCTATGTGAGAAAACCTTTCGCATCATGGTTATAAGTGTTTTATAAGGATAACATTTCAACAACAACAACATTGGCACTTTACTCTCAAAGCACTCTTAATTGCATTACATAGGTATCATAAGATCATGCACAACTCATACTTTGCCCTTTCAAGGTTCAAAGCTACTTTCAATCACAAAACCTAGAATTCTAACTTTAGGTAGGGATTTTATCATAAATTCAAGTAATTCTATTACTTTATGCTTTAGATCATAAAACTCTTATTTCATAACCAACAACCCAACCCTAGGAGACCACAATTTGGAAAACATGGGGGTTTGCATGGGTTCATAGGAGAAGCATTGTAAATCATTAATTCATGCATATTTAGACATAATTAAACCATTAATATCAATAATCAAAAGAACCCATGGTATTAGAAGTACACCCTAGCCAATTGGGGAATTCTACCATTTGAGGTAGAGGAATTTGGAGACTCCATGAGTGGAAGGAACCCATGGATGAAAACTATCATACTTGACTCCAATTACTAGTCTTCAATGGAGAATTTGAATCCTTAGCTTCAAACCCTAGCTGAATCTTCTTCTTCTTCTTCTTCAAGTTCTAAAGAGAGAATATTTGATAGGAATAGGTTTTCTTTTGGGATTTAGGAAGAATGGATTAAATGGGGTGAATTTGGGGGTAAAAATACTTATATAGGGGTTCTAAATATAGGCAAAATGACATAGTATATAAACTAATTAATTAGGAAAAGACCCAACTAACCCTGAAATAATATCTGACAGCAGTGAAGTGACCCACAGACCCCAGTCAACGGACCGTGGTCTGACCCACAGCCCGTCCTGGTGGATCGTCGTTGGTCATAAGAAACTAGACTTTTACGCCTCGAACCACGGACCCCGACCACGCACAGTGGTCTAACCTACGGTCCGTAAATCTAGCTGTGGTCTTGGGCCTCTAGACCATCCCTAGGCAGGCCATCCACGAACCACACCTACGGTCTGTGGTCCCATCCACGGGCCATGGGTGGCCCTCGTGGCTTGCACCTGCAACTTTCCGGAAATCTGCTAATTTGGTCATTTTTTAATACAGGGTGTTACAGCATCCCCCAACCAATTATAATCATTTCATTATAACATGCATATCTTCAAAATTCATAATTCATAGTTCAAGGGTTCATCATAGGGTCATGATTGAAAAGCATAATTTAGGCATGGGTAAATACAATTTCAACTAAATATCATAGATTAACATCAAATCATGCATTAGAAGACTTAATCAACTATAATCAATCATAATTAGACGAAACCCACATTTATTGAATTGAAACCCTAATTTGATCAATTGAAAATTGAGTTGGGAAGCTGAAATCCTTGGGGACCCCATGGAGCAAAGGACTCCATGGGACACATACCTTGATGCTAGAAGCCCAAAAATAATGGAGGATTGGAAACTTTGAAGAACCCTAACTCTTTTTCTTCTTCCTTAGGTTGAGAGAATTTGGAGATGATGGATTTGGTCAAGTTTAGGGAATTTAGGAGAATGAACTGAAAGTAGGTAATTTAGGGCTTAAAAGCTTTATCTAGGGCTTAGGGTAAAAGGCAAAACAATATAGTATTAGGCTAAAACAATTATGAAAAGACCCAAAAGCCCCTTTAAAACAAATGTCGAGCTCCACCTATGGTCCGTAGGTCCTGGTCAACTGTAGAAATGATCAAAGATTCTTAATTTTGACCAATTTTGGCGGACACAGTCTACAACTCATAGACCCATCTATGGACCGTAGACACCAACCGTATAACCCAACCTCAAGCTTAAAATTTCACTAAGCCTGGGACTCACCTACGAGACCTATATACGACTCGTACATAGAATGATGAACCGTCCTGGTGAACCGTACAAGGATACTTGACTTGCTTTGAAAAATTTATTTCCCCTTCCTACGATTGCCATCTACGGCCCGTAGAAGCTTCTATGGTCCGAAGATAGGACCGGTAAATTTAGACTTCAGTCCTAAAAAAATCTTTTCTTCCTTTTCCAAATTTTGAGGTGTTACAATATCTCTCCCTTGGAAATATTCGTTCTCAAATGGTACTTAAGGCAACATAAGGAGGGTGGGGAAAGAGATCTAACAGCCTAACAAGAATGCAACTTCATCAACAACACATAACCAAGGTGTAACATCAACTCCAAGCTTAAACATATTCAAAACATCATTTCATAAGGTAAACATGCAAATAGTACTCAAATGCACATAATCATGAAGCAATCAATCAAAGCGAAATCAAAATCTTAAAAACAAGTTTTCATGAGAATGTTTGCACGAGGAAACATGAGAATGACTAAGACATGATAATGGACTATGAGGAACTAATTAAATACCTCAAGCTAGAGTAGGGTCTGAAGAAAAGAGATGGGGGTAACATGACATCATGTCGGCCTCGGCCTTGGCCTCTCAAGTAGCACCCTTAACCTTTTGATTTCTCCATAAGACCTTTACGGATGCAACTTCTTTATTCCTCAATTTATTAACTTGCGGTCCAAAATCTCAACCAGAACTTCTTCACGAGAAAGACTCTTATTTATACCAAGACTCTCCAATGGTACAATAAATGTCAGATCACCAACACACTTTTTCACAAAGAGACATGGAAAATCGGATGTACTGATGCTAAGTCATTAGGAAAATCAAGTTCATAAGCAACTGTACCAATGCGCCTCAAAATCTGATATGGGCCCACATAACGGGAACTAAGCTTCCCTTTCTTTCCAAACCTCATTACACCCTTCATGGGTGAAATCTTCATGTAGACCCAATCATCTACATCAAACTCAATGTCTCTTCTTCTAAAATCGATATAGGACTTTTTCAACTTTGAACCATTTTCAACCTTTCTCTAATAAGCCAAACTTTCTCCATAGCCTCGTGTACCAACTCAAGACCTATCAAAGAAACCTCACCTACTTCAAACCAACCTATGGGCTCCTACCATAAAGACCCTCAAATGGAGTCATACCAATACTTGAATGATATCTATTATTATAAGCAAACTTAACCAAAGGCAAATGATCATCCCATTTACCCTTGAAGCCAATCACACAAGCTCTCAATATGTCTTCCAAATTTTGGATAGTAAGCTCCGCTTGTCCATCGGTTTGAGGATGAAAGGTCATACTAAGCTTAACATGAGTACCAAGGCCCTTTTGGAAAGATTTCCAAAATTAAGAGGTAAATTAGGTACCATGATTAGACTTAATAGATAGGGGCACTCCATGCAACCTAACCATCTCCCTTAGGTACAACTTAACATAGTCCTTCGCTGAATAAAAAACCTTGACGAGAATGAAATTAGCCTATTTCATCATACGATCTACAATAACCCAAATTGAGTCATATTGTCACCAGGTGCGGGGTAAACAAACAATGAAGTCCATATTCAAATCTTCCCACTTCCAAGTAGGAATACTAATATCTTGGGACAAAACCTTTCAAATTTTGATGCTCAAGTTTCACTTGTTGACAATTAGGACACTTAGCCGCAAATTCCGCAATATTTTTTTTCATTCCATTCCACCAATAGACCTCCCGCAAGTCACGATACATCTTGGTGTCTCCCGGTGAATGGAATATCAGGAACTATGGGCTTTCGATAAGATTTGCTCTTTCAAGCCATCAACATTAGGAACACATAGACGACCCTAATATCGAAGCACACCATCTCCCCCTTAGGAGAAAGCCTCAACGGACTTTTTAAGCACCGCTTCTTTTAACTCAATCAAGATCGAATCAAGACCTTATTTTCTTTCACATCCAACACAAAAGACGATTCTCAACCATTATGAACCATAACACCGCCTTTGGTGGAGTCAACCAACCGAACACCCAATCGGGCCAATCTGTGAACATTATAGACAAACTCATTTTTATCTCCCTCCACATGAGCAACACTACCCATTAATAGTCGACTAAGAGCATCTGTCACCACATTCGCCTTACCGGGGTGATAGAGAACACTCATGTCGTAATCCTTTAGAAACTCATGGTACCTCATTTGTCAAAGATTTAGATCTTTTTGTTTGAACACGTATTGCAAACTTTTGTGGTCGGTAAACACATCAATATGGACACAATATAAGTAATACCACCATATTTTTAAGGCAAACCCAACCGCCACTAGTTCCAAGTCACGGGTAGGATAGTTCTTCTCATGAATCTTAAGTTTCCTTTAAGCATAAGGAATAACCTTCCCATTTTGCATAAGAACACACCCTAGTCCAATCCTTGAAGCATCACAATAAACAACAAACCTATCAGACACTTCTGGTAGAGTAAATACCGAAGCGGAGATAAGTGTTATGTCCCGCCACTTCACAATTTAAATTCGGCACTGGAATAAGGGAGAACAATCTAGAGTTGTGTGGAGGTTAGTAGAACAATCTAGAATTCCCTAGACATTTTGAAGAAGGCTATAGAATTCCCTAGAACTTGTAGAGAATTCTAGAATAGGACTAAAGTATAAAAATTGTAGGGACTTGTAAAGTAATTATTTTTTACACTTAGGCCCCTAGGGAGTAGTATAAATTTAAGGCTTCAGATGAGTCCGAGACTTTGACTCATTTAGGGCTTTGTTTTAATAGTTTGAGTGTCCTAAAATGCCTAATTTATGCTCTAAACTGATGTTAAAGTGTTGATTTGCAGCATTTAAGGCTAAGGAGCAACGCAAGGCAACTATCGGCAAAAAAAAGAACAAACAAGCTGAAAAAGTGAAGAAAAGTGATCCTGGTGATCGCTAATACCACTTGGTGAACCATTGAATGGCTCTTCTAGCTCGCCTAAAGTTTTAGCATGCCAGCCTTAGTGAAGAACCAACTTGGCGAAAAAAATGGGAAGTCGGCGGATCACCGAACGACTCCCCGATGGCAACTTCAATTGCCTAAAGTTACAGAACCCTGAAGACAAATGGCCAATGTAAAATGGCGATGGATTGGAGAAAAGGAAGAATCGCCGACATGTTTGGCGAGGCCTAACTTACCTCGTCCAATGACCTTTAAGGCTAAATTTTGGACAACTATAAATTGAAATTTTAAATGAAATTTGAGGAGTTTTTGGAATTTCCTTGCAATTCCCATTTTAGACTTAGAGTTTTCTCTTAGTTTTTGAGTTCCATTGTAGACTTTGTAGCTTTTGGGGCTCAAACTTGAAGATTTGCAAGTGGGTTTCTAAATTTCTTTAATTTGGACCATTGTAAAGACTTGAGAACCTTTACCCAGATCATGGCTAATGTATTTGGTAATCGTTTCTCTATTTTTATGATATGTAGCTAAAACCCCAATTCATGGGGTGTGATCATGTGATTATTGGTCTAATTTGCTTATGGGTATTGTTGTTTAATGATTATTTTGCTATTTTTATGTGGGTTTAATCATTTGTTGTGTTTTAATCTATGGATTGTAGTTGCAAATGCAATTCTAGCATAAAGTTCTTGGCTTGCTTGAGAGAGAGGTTTGGAACCAAAGCCTTTGATTAATGATTGTAGGTATTGGGTTGATATGGGTTCAGCTCGAGAGAATGAATCCTAAACTCAATTCTACCTATCTAGCACGAGAGAGTGGATATTTTAAGGTTGTGGGTTGTTTATCTTGTCATGATTGTCGATGTTTGAGAGAAATCGCCTGAGTCATAATAGTTGTTCGAGAAAAATTTGTTGCACTTATAGCCTAGCCTACCCATGTTGTTTCAGCAAGTTATTGTTAAAACTCAATTACCCATATTGCATAATTAGATTATAATCGATCACATCCCAAGAATTCCTCTTAATTTTGTTGTTTCCCTTGTCTTCGTACTTGTTTTAGCTATTAATTGACCAACCAATCCCTCCATCTGACATTTGTTGTCACCCCCTTTGACTTGTATGTATGTTTACGATAATTTTTATTCCTATAATATATTAGACAATGTTTGCGCTTCATAATTGAATTTGAACACGTACCACTCCCTTTGGGTTTGACCCCAACTCTTCGTTGGATTTTATACTAGATAATGATCATCTTTGCACCTAGAATTGGAAGTGGTGGAAATTGAGCGTTAATCAAAATGGCGCCATTGTTGAGGAGTGGTGTTGTTTATAATTCTATTATTGAAGTTGAATTGTGATATTTTTTTTGTTATAGTTGAATCAACTTACTTTGGTTTGTGTTTGTGTTGGTTTGTGTTGAATAGAGGAAGAGATGAGCATGAATGGGAGTAATGGTAGCCAAGTGGGCCACCGAGATGATGTTGGAAATCTGAATGATGTGAATGACCCAATTGTGAATGACCCAATTCAATTAGGTGGTGTTGGTGCAATACGTCTACCTCCTGTTAAGGGGAATGATGTATTCCATGTTACTAGCACGATGCTACATCTCCTCCAAATCCCCATGAGCATATTCGGAACTTCATGGACATTTGTGGTCTGTTCTCATTCAAGAACATATCACAAAAATCAGTCTGTCTCAGTTTGTTTCCATTCTCTTCAATGGGTGAAGCTACCAAATGGTTTGTTGAGTTACCAAGGGACTCCATCAACTCTTGGGATGAACTCACCACAGCATTCTCTGGGAGATTCTTTCCCTTGTCAAAGATGATGACGCTCAGAGATAGCATCCAAGGTTTCAAACGCTTGGAAGGTTAACCAATCCATAAGACGTGGTTGATATTTAAGAAGTTGGTACTTAAATATCCGACTCACGGACTGCCAAACCATATATTGCTACAATACTTCAATAGGAGTCTCGACTCGGTGAACAAAGGAGTTGTTGATCAACTTGTTCTGGGAGATATAATTCAACAACCCTATAAAGTAGCGTCTCAAGTCCTTGATGGCATGACCAAGATCAATAGGGCATGGTACACTCGTGAAGACCAAGTCTCTCCTCTCACTTTTAGGATGACAAAAGAGCAGATCAAGAAGGATCAAGAGAGAGACCAAAACATGGCCAAAATGATGACCCATCTGGATCTATTGGCGAAAAATGTGATGAGTAGTGGTGTGAAGAGTGTAAATGATATGGGTGTTGGTGGAGTAAGCCTCGAAGAAGCACAATTTGAAGCATTGTGCAATAAGGAAACGAACTTCCTTGCTAATCAAGAAGGAGGATTTCGCTCAAACTATCCAAGGCCGGGTGGAATCTGGGTTGGAATAGAGATGATGGATAGAGAGATCGTGATAGGGAATGGAGTGACCGTAATGCTACTTGGAAGAACAGGAATGGTGACAAGGAAATATATGTCCCACCTCATGAACGCCAAAAGACCAAAGAACAAAGAGTTGACCCAGAGAACTTCTGCCCGGAAGACATGCTTGAATGCATTCTCAACAGAGTTGAAGGGTCGAATAAAGTTTTGAAAGAGATAAATAAGGATGTCTCAACTCTCAATCAGACAGTGACTTCTCACTCAGTCTCTATTAAACAGCCGGAGACACAAATGGGTCAAATCTCGACTCATTTAAATCCAAGACCAAAAGAATGGTTGCCTAGTGATACAATGGCAAACCCCAAAAATGAAGCTTGAAGGGGTATTTCCGTCATGCTACGACATTAACTAAGGCGCTTCATGGGAGGCAACCTAATTTTATATGTTTTAAAGTTTGTTTTTGAATAACGCGTGTTGATTTTGCGTTGAAAAGTGAAAAGTGTTGGAAAATAGGTAATTAGGTGAGCCAAAAGTCCAATCGGTGAATCGCCAAAGAGGTCGGTGATCCCCGACTTAGACCGCCATTGGAACTACCCGGCTTTATGGGGAACTCTATAAAACTCAATGAGCTAAAAGCTCAGTCGGTGACTCGTAGAACAGGTCGGCGATCCCGACTTTGTCCGTCATTTGAACCCCCAAATTGCTGGGAGTTTTGTAAAACTCGGCAAGCCAAAATACCACTCGGAGCATCACCAATTGGTTTGATGGGCGTGAATTATACCGCCAAATGAAGCGCGAACTAATGGTTTTAAAGGGACAAATGGTTTTAAATTCAAAATTCCTTCATTTTCTCACCTTTTCAACTCCCGCACTCTCTCCCCGATACTATATTGTAATATTGTCGCATTTGTATTTTCATTTTATTGGGATCTTTGCTCGGGAATGGAATTTAGATTTACTTTGCCGCCTAGCTTTACAAATCTTATTTTAGCATTAAAGGTTGATTTTTCGAACCCCGAACTCTATATGTGGTTGAACTTGAATGCAAATCGGTATTTTATTGTTGAAAAGTGTTGGGTTATCATTGTATGAGTGTTTGTTTGCCTAATTTTAATTGAAATAAGTATTAATTGGCCTTTAAGCATGATTCACATGCCTTTCCTTGTTTAAATCGAGTCTAAATTATTGGGTTGTGTGGAATATATGTTGGGTCTAGTGGGGTGAAGTCTGAGTAACCTTGGATTGTGCCAAATGTCACATTTTTCCCAATAATTGAGCGGTTGACGTCATTCTTAAGGGCAAAAGACATCAAATGGCCAATTTTGGCCAAATCAAGGGAAGTCTGAGTTCCTCGAGGGCATGTGTAGTATGGGTCTTACTTTAATTTCATAATGTAGGTATTTAATTTTTATTTTGGGGGATGCAGGATTGATTTTAAAGTACGGGGTGAAAATTGGCACGTTGGGCCATTTGGCGAGCTAAGTTGAGCACGCCGACCGGTTCAGCGGTTCGCCAAACACCCCCTAGATCGCCTTTAATTTCCTTAAATGTTGAGTTTGTGTTTTGTACCTTTCGAAGATTCACCTGAGCCCGCCAAGTTCACTTGACGACTCGCTGAAAGTACTTCTTAATCGCCTTTTTGCACTCTTAATTCCTTAAAATACACTGTAACTTTTGGCGATCTACTTTTAGTTCACCGATTGGTGTCGGTGATCCATCGAATGTCCCTGGACATCGCCGACCAGCTTTTAATTTTTGAAATTTTATTCTGGAACCTTCGGCTAGCTTGATCTGGCTCGCAAAAGTGGTTCGGCGACTTGCCGACCGATTCAGCGGGTCTTCTTGCACTTGTTTTCAACACTTTTCCTAACAGTTTTCTATGCTGTTTACAGGAATGGCTAGACCCAAAGTTACTGGTAGTGACATGCCACCTCGGAAGCAGGCGCGAGGAATAACTATTAATGAGGATGCAGCTGCATCCCGAGAAAAGGCAGCAAAACTCCTTATCAAGGGAGGCAAAGGCAAAGGTAATGGAAAGGCGCCCATGGCTGAGGCACCGGAGGCCATCTCCGAAAGTGAGGGAGTCTATGAGACTCACATTACCTCATCAGACAACGAGGGGGATTCATAAGATTCTCAGGCTTCCATCTTTGAGACTGAGGATGACCATCTATTACAGGCCCGGAGAGCAGAGCTTCACTCCAAGGGGATGAATGATCCATCTAGGATCCCGGTGCCTCAAACTCCTCCTCCTCCTCCTCCAGCTACAGCCCCAGAGCAGACAGCAGTACCAGCGCCACCAGTACAGGGTCCTCCCCATTCACTCAACAGACTAAAGGCCAAAGGATTGAGGACAATACTAGAGGAGAGGAGATTGTCCACAGATGGTGTGGTGGACAGGTATCCAGAGATATGGAACACTCTCAAGTTCCATAAGTTTGAGATTTTCACTAAACCTCGTGGTCCTTACATTCCCAATTGGGTCCGAGAGTTCTATTCGGCTTACAGAGACTTGGTGACGAAAGGGAAGAGAAGGGTCAGTGCCTTCGAACTAGTTGATTATGTGATAGTTCGGGGTAAGAAGGTGAAGTGCGAAAGTGCTAACATAAATCCCATTTTGGGGTGCATTTACAATTTCATGTATCAATACATCAACATGGTCTAGAAGAATACCTTGGAAGATCTGAAGGGTTGGCTGGCACCCCTGATATCTGATACTACCCCGAGGTGGATAGAGGTTGGTGCACCAATAGAGAAGAAGGACATGAATATTGCTGCCAGATACTGGTTCAGGTTCATCAGCAACACTATCATGCTGTCCCAGAATGAGTCCATCCTTAGACACATGAAGGTAGCCTATCTAGGGTCCATCATTTCTCGCCAATCACTGAATGTGGGGCTATTGATTGAGAAGAAGATGGCCATGAGGGCCAAGCAGTGACAAACTTCACTCTTATTCCCGGTGTTGATCACCGAGCTGTGCAGATGGGCCCGTGTTCCTCGAGATGAGAAGATGGATATGGAGGTGACACCCATCTCCTTTACTAACATTTGGCATATTGAGGTCGAGTACCAGCGGGATAAGGCTGACAGAAGGAGGGCAGCCCTGGTGGACACATCCTCAGAGGTTGATGTTGATATGATACTTGCAGAGGCAATCATGCCTACTTAGGTCAATGGGCCCTCAGGTACATATGTACCTCCCTCTTCTGAGACTCCTAGATCATCTATTACACCTCATCCCTCTAGATCTACTGTTGTTGTTTCTGCATCCCGACCTCCGATCACCCAGGCAATACTATTCAAGATGGGGCATTTATCCTATTCTACTGATGTACGTGCATCCCGGTTAGAGGTTGTTATTCCTGGGATGATTGAGAGGGCCATTGTTGCTGCTTTGAGACCCTTTAGAGCTCAGATTGATAGCCACAAATTGGCCTTGGATGCCTCGACTCTGAGGGTGGAGGCGTGTGAGAAGACCAGGGGGACACTGATGTTGTAACGGCCTTGAAGGCCGATATTACTGAGTTGAAAAAGGATGTGGACCAGCTGAAGTCCACAGATATGTCCATGATATTTGGCACTGTGAAGATACGAGATATCCCGAGCACCGATGTTCCAGTTTATTCTGATGTACCTCTAGCTATCACTGGAGATGAGGTTAGAGTTGATGTTGCTGTTGCTGAGTCTGAGGCTGAGACAGATGAGGATCAACTTGGTGTTCGTGAGGATGTTGTCTATGATGATTTGGTTAACCTAGAGGGTGCTATGTTCGAAACTGCTTGGCAGACATCACTTCGGGATACTTCTATGTTAGGCTCCATCGGAACCAAGGATGCTAAGACATCGAACATTGATCCCCCGACAAATAGAGTGACTGATATGTAGGCTTCACCCCAGGCCTAGCCTGGCAAGATGATTACTTTTACCTCCCTCTCTGGTGATTTATTGAATGTTGGATTTTAGTTGCATTTGAGGACAATTGCATTTTTTTTGTTAATGGGGTTAGGTATTTCCATACCTATCTCTTTTATGGGACTTTTTGTGAATATTGATTTTGATTGTGTTTTTGTGAATATTGAGCTTATTGAGTTATATATATCTTGGTTGTGGAATTGTGGTTGTTGATAAAATGTGGCCCATCGTTTTGATATGAAAATGGTTTTAAACCATGTTTTAAAATTTTGCCACCTCTTTTGTGTGTGATTGTGGTTGTTCTTGTGCAAATGTGAGTGTCGGTTGTGGTCAATACCGATGACTCGAATAGTGCTCTTAATTGAACAAAATGAATGTGCGACTATGATGAGGCAAACTAAGTTACATAGGCAATATGTGAACTTTTAGCATCTCGTTGTGACTAGCTGATGAGTCCACAATTTGGACTCATTTAGGGCTTTATTTGAATAGATTTAGTGTCCTCAAATGCATATTTTGTACCAATAACTTATGTAAATCCTTGAATTTCAGGTATTTGGATTGAGGAACAAAGCATGGACACTATTGAGCAAAAAGGAACAGGGAAACTGAAAGAACGAAGAAAAGAAGGCTTGAGGATCGCCTAACCCATTGGGCGAGTCACCGAACGGCCTTGGCCTCGCCTAATGTTCTAGTGTGCCAAGCCCTGAAGGAGAAAATCAAGTCGGCAATAGAAAGGAACAGTCGGCAAGTCACCGAACGGTTCCGCGATGCAGTGCCATATCGCCCAAAGTTGCAGAACTTGAAGATGCTGAAGGCAAAAGAAAAATGGCGATGAAAATGACTAAAGAGCGGATCACCGATTGGGTCGGCAATCCCGACTTACTGCGCCGACTGGACCTTCGTAGCACACTTTTTGACAACTACAAATACTTGTTTAAATTTTTTGCTTAGTATCTGATTTAACATTCAGTAGTTTTTGAAGTTTAGAATTTAGAACTGAATAGAGAGACAATATTTCCTTAGCTTTGAAGATTTCCATTTCTAAGAAATTGGAAGTGCATGTTGAAGATTCTTCATCTTAGACCTTTGTAAAGACTATATCAATCCTACCCAGTTGATGGAAACACAACTCGGTAACGATTTTACCTTTTTACTATGTCTAGCTAAAACCCCAATTCGTGGGGTGTGATTATGTGATTATGGGTTGATTAAATTGCTGGGTATTGTTAATTGATAGTGTATTTGCTGTTTAAAAGTGATTTCGTCATTAATTGTGGTTGAATTTAATAGGTTGTAGTTGCAAATACAATCTTAACTTCGTGTTTTCGGCTTGCTCTCGAGAGAGGTTTTAAAACCAAAATTACTGAAGCGATGATCTGTGGGTATTAGGTTGTCATGGGTCCAGCTCGAGAGAGTGAACCCTAAACCCTTTACCACACATTCAACTCGAGAGAGTGAATGGACTAAAGCGAAGGTTGTGCTTCATTGTCGCTTATTGGTGTTCGAGAGAAACCAATTTGATTCGGGATAAATTGTTCGAGAGAAAGTTTATCCCCACTAAAGTCTATCATATTCACTGATTTGCAATTGTTTACTATTAATTGCAATTATTCGGTTGTTTACCTTAGCCCATAATCCTATCACATCCCAAAATTCTCGTCTCCATATTCGTATTTTTGTGTTATTTACTATTTTAGTTGATAATCGAATACAAAACCCCCTTTGATATTTGACACTTGTGTCACCCCAAACTTGAATTATGTTTTTCTTCGTAAATTTTTTTAGCTATGATTGACTAGAGCATATTTATGCTTTTTTATTGATTCTTGAGTACGAACCACTCTCTTGGGACTCAACCCCAACTCACTAGTTGGGTTATATTACTATTGAACGATCGTTGATGCTTAGTATTGGATGAAGCATCTTTGATAGCGTGTTTATCACTAGCCGGTTGTCGAATGAGTCTCTTGTGTTGAACATTGCACGCTAGCTAGAAAGTGTGGAATCTGGGTTGATAATGGTACCAATGCCTTGTGTGGTGAGGTTGTCTTGAACATTGTGCTTGATGACACCTAGAATTTGCCCCGTTGGTCCGATTGATTGAGTGAAGCGAGCAATTGAAATGATCTTAGGCAAAAAATTTGAAGAGTGTGCCAATTTGATAATATACCTCATTGTGGTCAACCTTGTGAGATGTGTGAACCTTGCTTGGCACCTTTTGAGCCTATCCTTTTCTTGGAAGAAACTTGAACAACTTTGACCTCTTTGTCTCATTACACATAACCTTCATGAAGTAGTGGTTTGTTTGAATAGCAGCCTAAGTTGGGGGTGAGGTGAAAAAGAAGGAAGGTCAAGAAGTGTGAAGATTCCCCCTTTGATGGATTGTTTTGAAAAAGATGAAACCCCTCCATATAAAAAAAGAGAAGAGAAAGAAGAAGAAAAGAAGAAAGAAAAGAAAAAGACTAAACAAAAGAGAAAAAGTTGTGCAATAAAGTGTGTGAAAAGAATGAAGAATAATAGGGTATCCGGTGATTCATGTTAAGTTGAATAATGGGTAGAGTTTGAACATGTTTGAATGTGAAAGAGAAGGAGAAAGAGTTATTTGCAAGCCATACTTCATGAAGGTAGAAGCCACTAAGCCTAAATGACCATACCTTTACACTCAGCCCTGTTACAAGCCTTAAAAGACCTTTGTGATCTTGAGTGAGCTAAAACGAATGTTGATTGGAAAATAAGGGCAAGCCTATGGGTGGAGTCATGCATATGTTCATCTTTGTGAGTGTGAGAGTTGTATGTGATTCCGATACTTTAAATCTTTGAGAATTTTTGTGTGAGTATGGAATCATCTTTGTTGTGAGGGCATTTGAGTACCTTTGTTGAGCTTGAACTTGCATTTGAAGCAATCATTGTGAACTTAAGTACACTTGATAATGGTGAGTCACAATTTGAATCTTTGAGTGCACAATTGAGGATTGTATATGTAGTTTGAACCTTGTGTGTGCATTTGTGTTGAGTCTTAAGCAACATTGTTGGTAGACATCCTTATTGAACTAATTGATATTGAGTTTTACTTGAGGACAAGCAAAATTTTAAGTTGGAGTGTTGATGAGTCCGAGATTTTTACTCATTTAGGGCTTTGTTTTAATAGTTTTAGTGTCCTCAAATGCCTAATTTATGCTCTAAACTGATGTTAAAGTGTTGATTTGCAGTATTTAAGTCTAAGGATCAAGGCAAGGACACTACCAGGCAAAAAAAAGGAACAGACAAGCTGAAGAAGCGAAGAAAAGCAATCATGGTGATCGCCAAGACCACTCGGCGAATCGCCGAGTGGCTCTTCTAGCTCGCCTAAAGTTTCAGCGTGCCAGTCCTGGTGAAGAACCAACATGGCGACAAAAATGGACAGTCGCGGATTTCCAAACGACTCTGCGATGGCAACTTCGATGGCCTAAAGTCACAGAACCCTAAAGACAAATGGCCAATGCAAAATGGCGATGGATTGGAGCAAAGGGCGGATCACCGAGATATTTGGCGAGGCCCGACTTACCTCGCCCAATGACCTTTCAAGCTAAATTTTGGACAACTATAAATTGAAATTTTAAATGAAATTTCAGGAGTTCCTGGAAGTTCCTTGCAGATCCCATTTTAGAGTTAGAGCTTTCCCTTAGTTTTTGAGTTCCATTGTAGACTTTGAAACTTTTAGGGCACAAACTTGAAGATTTGCAAATGGGTTTCTGAATTTCTTTAATTTGGACCATTGTAAAGACTTGAGAACCTTTACCCAGATCATGGCTAATGTATTTGGTAATCATTTCTCTATTTTTATGATGTGTAGCTAAAACCTCAATTCTTGGGGTGTGATCATGTGATTATTGGTATAATTTGCTCATGGGTATTGTTGTTTAATGATTATTTTGCTATTTTAATATGGGTTTAATCAGTAGTTGTGTTTTCATCTATGGATTGTAGTTGCAAATGCAATTCTAGCATAGTGTTCTTGGCTTGCTTGAGAGAGAGGTTTTGGAACCAAAGCTTTTGATTAATGATTGTAGGTATTGGATTGATATGGGTTCAGCTCGAGAGAGTGAATTTTAAACTCAATTCTACCTATCTAGCTCAAGAGAGTGGATATTTTAAGGTCGTGGGTTGTTTATCTTGTCAATCTTGTCGATGTTTGAGAGAAATCACCTGAATCGTAATAGTTGTTCAAGAGAAAGCTATTGCACTTATAGCCTAGCCTACCTATGTTGTTTCAGCAAGTTATTGTTAAAACTCAATTTCCCATATTGCATAATTAGCTTATAATCGATCACATCCCAAGAATTCCTCTTAATATTGTTGTTTCCCCTATCTTCGTACTTGTTTTAGCTGTTAATTGACAAAGAAATCCCCCCATCTGACATTTGTTGTCACCCCTTTTGACTTGTATGTAAATTTACAATAATTTCTATTCATATAACCGATTAGACCACGTTTGCACTTCATAATTAAATTTGAACATGTACCGCTCCCTGTGGGTTCAACCCCAACTCTTCGTTGGGTTTTATAATAGATAACGATCGTCTTTGCACCTCGAATTGGAAGTGGTGTAAATGCTCGTTAATCAGCTTCTCATTTGTAAATCATCCAAGCTTGAAGCAAGCATCACTCAAAGTGTATAGCAATGCTCCAAGCGATAACAAAGCCTTCTTCCAAAAACTTTCTAAGTCTTTCTTGCATTCTCTTAGCGATCTTAGTTTTAAAGGCTTACTTGAGCTTACAAGACCGTGAAAGAATCGTAAATAAGTTGTGGAGTGTCACACAGAGCTTTAGTGAAACTCTAAGTCCGTGACAACGTGGTATCAGAGTAAAAGTTTTATACTAAGAGAATGTCAACGAATGAGACTTTAACGTTGCTAGCACCACCAACGTCTGACGGGATGGTGAAAAGAAACACCGCAAGGGAAAGAAGCACCTTAAGAGTAGCGAGAAAATGTTGCTCGACCCTACACTAAGAGAGGCGCTAACGTCTCACCTACCTTCAACCACCGAAGCGAGTAATAATTATCGTGGCAAGGATCCCATTTATGTCACACCCAGAGAAGAGTGGATCGCAAGGGTTGAAACGTTAAGGCAGACCGTAGATATCTTAGGCAAACGCTTGAACGAGGTCGATGGCAAGTTCAAGACTTTGGAGGACTTCACCCTTGAGGAGAATGACCACATCCGTATGGAGTTGGAGGGCCGTCAGCGTGCCGAGTTTGAGATAAAGGAGGTCATCACTAACTTGGAGTGTCGGCTCATGGAGGTGTTAAGAATGATTGAGACCATGAAGGCCAAGATGAAAGCACTCAAGGAGGGAGTGGAAGTTGGAGGATCGTTGTCGTCTGATCGGGATAGGGAGGCCAAGGTCGAGGCTCCCAAGCCACCTATGTTCAAAGGCGTACGTGATGCACAAAAGGTGGAGAATTTCTTATGGCACTTGGAGAATTACTTAAAGTGTAACCGAGTGAAGAGCGATGAAAACAAGATCAACATTGTTGTATTGTATCTTTCGGAGATAGCCATTCTATGGTGGAGGCGCAAAGAGTCGGAAATAGGGAAGGGACTTTGCACCATCAACACTTGGGAGCAATTCTGAGTGGAGTTCAAGAAGGCTTTCTTCCCTAACAACGTCATCTATGAGGCAAAGCACAAGTTTAGGGAATTGAAGCAAACGGGTAGCATACGCGCATACATGAAGGAGTTCACCACCCTCACGCTTCAAATTACCAACCTTAAGGATGAAGATATATTGTTCCACTTCATGGATGGACTGCAAAATTGGGCCAGGACAAAGTTGGAACGCCGACAGGTCAGGACTATCAATGAAGCTATCACGCGGGCCAAAGCTTTGACAGACCTCAAGCATGAAAATCCCGACAGAGCCAAAGGAGAGGAGGTGAGAAGTAGTCATGACCATAGTGGGGGAGATCGTGGCAAAATCGAGGAGCAGCGGCCACATCCCAAGAATCATGACATTTATAAGTCCAATGGCAAGAAGTTTGAACGTCAAAGTGATACGCAAAGGAAGACAGAAACTTCCAAAAGAAATGGTTGCTATATATGCAGTGGGCCGCATGGCTATGCAAGGTGCCCTAAACTGAAGAGCCTTGGTGCTATCCTGCGAGAGCGGAAGGAGAAGGATGCACAGGAGAAAGGACAAGGTGCAGAGACAACACAGTTGGGCTTGATAGGACTATGCGGAGTCATCATGAAGCAGCTAGGGAAGCCGAGAGAATACGGAGCACAGTATGTCGACCTCACGATTAATGGAAGACCCGCGCGTGCTATGGTTGACACGGGTGCAGAGGCCAATATCATGACCAAGATGGTAGCTACAAGGTTGGGGCTGAGTTACAGTCCAAGTAACGCTCAATTCAGGACGATCAATGCACCACCAGCTCCCGTGTGTGGAGTTGTGCATGGAGTAAGCATCACGCTAGATGAGTGGCAAGGTAAAACCAACTTCACTGTCGTTTATTTATATCTCTTTGACATAATTCTTGGACAAGAGTTCTTCCAGCAGTGCCACGTGGTGATCGGTCCTTACCTCCAACAACTTTTGGTCATGGAGCAAGGAGGATCATGCATGGCGCCCCTGGTTAAGGTACCAGCGATGGAAGGACGAGTTCAACTAATGGCCACGCAGCTCATAGGAGACCTTAAGAGGAAGGAGTCGACATTTGTAGCCACCATTGCAAGTTCGAAAGAAGACAATGGTGCTAAAGGATCCTTGCCACCATGCATGAAGAAGGTTCTAGAAAAGAACAATGACGTGATGCTAGAGGAGCCGCGAAGGCGCTCGTCTCCTAGGAAAGAGGTAGACCATAAGACTGAGCTAGAAGAGATAAGAAAGCAGTCAATGGAGTTACACAAGGGCATTGATAGAGTCAATGGACTACTGGTCGCGCATACGAAAAGATAAGACTCGGTTGTCCATGCAACAGCAATGCGACACGGTCATGGCATCAATAGGTGGGGGAGAGTATCATGTCCCGCCACTTCACTATTCAAATTCGTCACTGAAATAAGGTAGAAGAATTTAGAGTTGTGAGGAGGTTAGTAGAACACTCTAGAATTCCCTAGACATTTACAAGAAGGATATAGAATTCCCTAGAACTTGTAGAGAATTCTAGAATAGGACTAAAGTGTAAATATTGTAGGGACTTGTAAATTAATTATTATTTACACTTAGGCCCCTAGGGAGTAGTATAAATAGAGGGTCTCTCATTTGTAAATCATCCAAGTTTGAAGCAAGCATCACTTAAAGTTTAAAGCATTCTCCAAGCAATAACAAAGCCTTCTTCCAAAAACTTTCTAAGTCTTTCTTGCATTCTCTTAGCGATCTTAGTTTCAAAGGCTTACTTGAGCTTAAAAGACCGTGAAATAATCATGAGTACGTTGTCGAGTGCCGCACGGAGCTTTAGTGAAACTCTCAGTCTGTGACATAAGTCTATCTTTCAATTCTTGAAAACACTTCTCACATGCTTCCAACTATAAGAACTTAACTTTACGTTGGGTCAATGCCGTCAATGGAGAGGAAATCAAAGAAAACCCTTCAACAAACCTTCTATAATAACCAACCAAACCTAAGAAACTTCGAATATATGAAGGGGATAGTGGTCTAGGCAAACTCTTAACTGCATCTGTCTTCTTAGGATCTACCTCAATACCATTAGTGAAAACAATATGACCAAGAAACGCCATGGATCTCAACCAAAACTCGCATTTACTAAACTTTGCAAAGAGTTGTTGGTCCTTAAGGATTTGCAACACAATCCTCAAATGATCGGTGTGCTCATCCTCACTCCTTGAGTAAATCATAATGTCATCGATAAACACAATCACATACATGTCAAGATATTGTCTAAACACTATATTCATCAAATCCATAAATGCAGTCGGAGCATTAGTCAAACCAAACGACATTACCAAAAACTCATAATGACCATACAAAGTCCGAAAAGTCATCTTTGGAATGTCATTTTCCTTCACCCTCAATTGGTGATAACCCGATCGGAGGTCGATCTTAGAGAAGTAACTCGCACCTTATAGTTGATCAATCACCACGTACAAGTCTGAAACAAAGAAGACCATAAAAGCAATAAAAGTAGTCATGGTTTTACCCTCAAATCATGAGAAGTCACAAATCCAAGCAATCAAAGCTGGCAATCCCGATCTAAGCATGTCCTGGAGGTGGAGCGTCGAACCCTATATTATTAGACAATATAAGCACACATATGCATTAGTATGATGAATGTACTAAGTACAGAGAACTGCATAAAGCATAGACATGATAATATGAGGAACTTAAAACATGATATGCATGACTAAGTAAAACGTAGTAAGAGTCTTTAATGATAAACCATGAAGCATAAACAAGGTCAATGCATACTTGAAATCATAAGGAGAACTTTTATAAAACTTTTGAAGAATACATAGTTCATTTGTGGGATATTTATCATTTAACTGATATAGACCATGTGAGCTATAACATGAAATTTGGTGTCTTCCCCACACCGAAAAGAGGTTGTCCTACTTGCCAATGTAAGGACCATATCAAATAGCTTAGGTAGATCCACTATCTAAGTCAACCAATTCTACGAGGGCATGTAGTTTGGGATAAAGAGATTGCTACTAAAGACGAAATCTCTACTAACAGTAAAACCTCCATCTCAAAGTCCTCTCGGTGCTAAGTAAAATTCCAACGGAATAAAAATAATCATATCATAAAACTTGAAAAGACAATACTTAAAGACTACCAATCCAATCATAAGTCATCATTGAGTAGATCCTTTCAAATCATGATTTCATAAAACTTTCATAATAGACACTTACCTTTCTAAGTATCTAAATGATGATTCCTTTCAATTGTGAGAAAGCCTTTCACAAATCTTTGACACTTATCTTAGAAGTATCCTTAGTCATAAATCATTCTTTTCATAAAACATGCATAAATCCTTAATCAAATTCATGACCATAATTCATAAGTTCATAAACATTGTTCATAATTCATGTTCATAAAGTAGTCATACGCAT
Source organism: Solanum acaule (assembly GCA_036250505.1). NCBI lineage: Eukaryota > Viridiplantae > Streptophyta > Magnoliopsida > Solanales > Solanaceae > Solanum > Solanum acaule. The sequence continues at coordinate 4,776 of JAJOOR010005896.1, read as the reverse complement.
GAGTCCATATGAAAACAATTGAAAATCATGTAATTTAATCAAATGATGCATAATAAGATTGAATATAAACAATTTAATCATAATAAATAGAACCCATAGAGATTTGCATAAAACCCTAATGGAATTGAGTAAAATCAATTTAGGAGATTGAGATTCTTTTAGGACCCAATGGATGAAAGATATCTATCGGTGAATTCCCATATATCTTGATAATCAAAGCCCTAAGAATGCAAGGAGAATGAGACCTTGAAGCTTGAAACCCTAACTTCCACCTTGAGAGCTCTTGAGAGAATTTGGAGAAGAAGACTTGAGGGAGTATAAGAGTTTGAGTGAATGGGAGAATTTAGGCTTAGTCTTAGGAGTAAAAACAGTTATAGGGTAGTTATAGGGACAAAATGACGTAGTTTAGGGATTAATTGGGTAGGAAAAGACCAAAACATCCTAAATTAAAAACTGTTAGACAGGGTCTACGGCTTTGATTTACGGTTCCTAGGACTTTCTACGGACAGTCTTGATCAACCGTGGAACCTGTTACTGGGCTCAACATTCTGAACAATTCCTATGAGTCATTCCTACAGACCGTCGACCATTCTACGGTTCGTAGACCTCAAGTTTAAGACCAAAATTTCACTAAGTTTGGATCACTTCTACGGATACCTCCTTATGCGCCATAGAACACCTTACGATTGGTCCTATTCATTCGTAAGTCAAACATCAAAGACTGAACATTCTCGGGAAATTCACCCAGGCCCTACGAGTGCTTTCCTACGGTTCGTAGGTAGGACTCGTAGACCTACTGCCTCAATACCAAAATGCAAATTTTTCCTTTCCAATCCAACTTCAAATTACCAAAGGTGTTACATTACTATTTTATTTATTTGCTAATATATATATATATATATATATATATATATGAATTTTATATGTAAATCTATATTTTGGTATGATATTCAATATATATTTTTATAAATACCAAATATCATACTAAATACTATTATTTTTTTAAATGCATATCAAATTAGAGGTGTGCATTGATCGGTTCGGTTGATCAATTTTTTATTTTTAAGTACGCTAAACCAATAACCAAATCAATAAGATATTTTTATCGATTTTTAATCCTTAATAGTATTGTTTAGCCAATAAAAAAATGCTCATAAAATAATTATATGACTTCTCCAATAATTTGGCGCGACAAAACAATAATGTAACTTTACAGAATGCTCATAAAATAGAAATAATAATAACTAACATATAAAGAACTGTTCAAGAGCAACACAGATAATATGTGAATTGAAGGTTAAAGGGCAAATATAGTAACTAACAAAGTGTTAATATTGATATTTTAGTAAACGACTATTGTCTTAATGGGTTATCAGTTTATCCAGTAACCTAATATTAAAAAATCAAGGGAAAAGGGTAAAAAATGCCCTTAAACTATGTTAAAGGAATAAAAATATCCTCCGTTTATAGTTTGGCTCAAATATGCCCTTACCGTCAATATTTTGGTTCAAAAATGTCCTTGCAGTCAATACTTTGGTCCAGAAATGCCTCTATAGTTACAAAATGGGTCAAAAATGCCCTTTTTCCGAATAAATATATTATTATTTTCTTTTTAAACACATCTTCTTCCTAATTAAAATATTATTAAAGAACATTATTCTTGTTTCTTTCTTCTAAAATCACTTTAACAAATAAAAATGTAGGAAATACTTTTTTTTCCTCTTAATCTCATTTTATCAAGAGAAAAGACATAAAGTAACACCTGAATTTGTCCCAAATTTTCAAGAAGACACCTTAACTATGGGGCGTCCTATTACCGCACTAAACAATCTTGAACTGATATTATCACATCATTTTTTGTCCACCTGACATAAAGAGTGTGTGCACTCTCTCAAAGAGAGTGAGCAACCTAAAATAACTGATATAATTTTATTTTACAAGTATATTATTATAAAATATATTTTCTTATTAATTTAACTTTTTTCCTTATTATTTTTTCTCTTTCTCTCTTCTTCAAAAATTCATTGTCATCTCCATTGAACCTTCTCACTTTCAATGTCACCACTCACCATTTTTACCACAACTTCACCTTCCTTTTTTTACTACTATTAGTTTTTCTCTTTAATTTTAAAACCTTATCCGAATATTTTCTTACCTTTCGAACAATTTGATAAACCCATTAGAGATTTTTTTTTTAAAAAAAAAGATGGCCCATTAGATTTCAAGATGATTAGAAGGTATCATATAGTTTTTTTTAATCTGATTTCAATCAAGTTCTTTCAATTTTTGGGGAATTCATTGATTCTTTTAAAATTATGATTTCTAATTTTGAAGTTATATGAAAATGAGTAATTGATGATACCTTCAAAATTTTAAATTTTCTTAGAAAAATAATTAGTTTTGTTATCAATAATTCAATAAAGTCTAGAAAATAGTATGATTGAAGATGAAGTGGAATTCAAGATGAAATCAAAATTAAAATAAGTCAAAAAGTAAGAGAGAGAGAAAGAAACAAAAATAAAGAAAAAACTTAAAATGAAATATATATATATATATATATATATATATATATAAAATTAAATTAACATGTGTCATGTAATGATTGGTGTGTGATAACACTTGCTTCTTAAAGTCCGGGGCTGATCGAAAAATAATATAATAATATCAGTTCAAAATTGTTTAGTGAGGTAATTAGACAGTTGCAAAGTTAAGGTGTTTTTTTGAAAATCCGAGACAACTTCAGTGGTGACTTTATGTCTTTTCTCTTCTATCAATTAAAATATAATAACTTCATGTACCCTTTCGATAGATAATATATGGTATATATATAAGCATAGTCAGGGGCGGCTCAACATAATTCGAGGCCTAAAGCAAAATTTTAATTAAAGGCCTAAAATTTAAATAAATTTTATCTGTATTTATTTATTTTTCTAAATTTTTAGATGTAAATTATTACTTAATATATTTTTTTTATAAATGATTTTTTCAAATACTTTCTTAAATTATTATTTTTAAACAAGATTTTATCATTTCAACATTGAAAAATATCATTATTGAGACACTTATTATATGGATCGATAATATAGTTCTATAAGTAATAAGTTGATAAATTTTAAATGAAGATAAGAGTTAGAATCATAGAATCTGATTCAAAAAGTTGATAACTTGGTATACCCTACTTAAATATGAAAAGTTATGAAGAAATAAGAGAATATTTGTAATTTACTTTGTTCAACACTCTTCGGCTATTGATTCATATTTTTGACAGAATATTACTCTAACTATCAAAGATTTGAAGAAATAGAGTGCAGAAGGAGTTAAAAAGGATAAATAATGTGAGTGTTAGCGAAGAAAATATAATATATATATATATATATATATATATAAATGTTCTTTTTATTATAATAATAAAAAATCATGAAAAAATTAAACATGATTTTTTATTTATAAAAATTTGAGGCCCCCAATATTTGGGGGCCTAAGGCATTGGCCTAAAAATTTATAGGCAAGAGCCGGCACTGAGCATAGTAAATCCATTATTAATTTATATTTATATAACGATAAAAAATAATGATAATAAAATAAGAAATATTTTCATTTTTTTTTCTGAATTGAAGTAAGATAAACATTTGATAATTTAAAAAACATTATTAGAAAAAGAACGTGTTTTGACCCATTAAATAACAATAAGAGCATTTTTGGATCAAAGTATTGACGACAAGGGTATTTTGGACCAAACTACAAACGGATGACATTTTTGTTCCTTTCGCATAGTTTAAGGGCATTTTTGAACCAAAGTATTGACGGTAAGGACATTTTTTAGCCAAACTGTAAACGGAGGACATTTTTGTTCTTTTCACATAGTTTAAGAGTATTTTCGACCCTTTCCCCAAAAATCAATATCAAACCAATAACCCAATTTTTTAAAAAAAAAACCATTTATTCATCAACGAGTAAATATCTCAAAAGGACTTTAAGAAATTATGTAGAAAAGTCATTCAGCTGTTGATATAAAATAAATTTGAATGACTTTGCGCATAATTTTTCGAAGTAAAGTGACCTTTTAAAATATTTACTCGTTCATTAACTTAATAGTACCAACTCAATAACATTTTTTCGATTTAATTTTTGCATTCTTCTCAAATATCATAACAACCAAATCACGGTATATAATTTTTTAATTATATATAAATCTCATATCTACCGTACCATATCCACCTGTAATGAGATGTCGGTAGTCGAGATGGGTAATTGAATTGTGTAAGTAGTGTTATGAAGGAAGGTAGAGAGTATATATATATATGGAAAGAGATAAAAGATGAAAATGGGTAAGTGAGGACGCTGTAGTTGAAAATGAGCGTTGACGCAGTTATGGAAGTAAACCCTATTCCTACTGAAAGGGAAACCAACTTTATACATTATCATTCTCTTCATCCGCCGTTTTCTTTCCCTCTCTCTTTCTTTCTTTCCAAATCCGAACTTTCCTCAATCCTTCACTGCTTTTTCAACATCTTTTTTGCTTTCTTATTGATTTGCTGCTATGGGGAAGCCTACTGGGAAGAAGAAAACTCAAGTCATATCTGCAAATGTCAAACATGGCACTTCTAAAGCATTTGATGAAGATACTGCTGTATTCATCACTATGTCTCAAGAATTGAAGGAAGAAGGGAACAAGCTTTTTCAGAAGCATGATCATGAGGGGTCTATGTTGAAGTATGAGAAGGCTCTTAATTTGCTTCCACCTAATCATATTGATGTTGCTTATTTGCATACTAA